>CM053026.1:169050030-169199118 GCA_028564925.1 Lithobates sylvaticus
ACTAAAAGACATGTTAAAGTAGAACCGTAGCCTTAAAGTTTCACTAAACCCACATCATAAAAAAAAAAAAATCAGTAGATGCGGTATTACATGCTGTTCATACTCACTCAGTCACTATGAGATTTGTTTTCTGTAAAAATCCTGGTTGATCCTGCTGTTCTCTATATTCCCCCTTCTGTCCAGGTCCCCAATGATGCTAGGGATTTTGCAGAGCAGTGTTGGTAGCTCTGCACATGCTCAGTTTTTGATGAGTATCAATGCTGAGCATTCCCTCCGGATTACGTGAGCAGCCCATGTGACTATAGCAGTGTTTCTCAACTCCAGTCCTCAAGGTGCCCCAACTGGTCATGTTTACAGGATCTCCCTCAGATGAAATGGCTGTGGCAATTACTAAGGCAGTAAAACTGATCAAATCATCTGTGCAAAACAATGGAAAGCCTGAAAATATGACCTGTTGGGGATCCTTGAGGATTGGAGTTGAGAAACACTAGACTAGACTATAGTGTCACAAAATGTGGGTGTATACACACACACACACACACACAGTGGTAAATGACAGCCCACCCCTTTCCTCCTCCTCATTCATGCCCACTAACCAGCTAAACACAATGATCTCAATTGATGGTGGCTTCGCCTCCCTGTTATTCTAAGACACTATTCACTGGTGGGGCGTGACACAGCCAGTGACTGGCAGAAATCTGCCCACACCATGTTATTGCCAAAAAATAATAAAGATTTTTTTTTTTAACAGGAGTTTATTAGACAAATCAGCATTACAGTACAAAGCAATATAGTAAGTACATTGGCATACAAAGTATAGACAGGAGAAACCACCTTCATCCGGCAGTCACTCTTTAGTTAATGGTCCAGCAGTACCGGTGTCATGAGCATCAGCTACACACAATCATAAGAGCATGTCATCTTTAGTGAAACCTCACATACATTATGAGGATACATGGAACCCATGGGGGGGGGGGGTGTCAGGGTGGTAATGGATAGGGGGGAGGGAATAGGGTGACTAGGTTGGAGAGGGGTAAGTGCAACCGGTGTGGTCCGAATGATAGTTAGGGGGAGGGGGGGTCAAAGATGTCAGAGGCATCTATCCAGGAGGACCATATTTTGTCCAACTTCCCTGGGCATTGTCTGCTTTCATAGGTCAGCTTATACAGGGGGAAGTACCAAGGTCACTGATCGCCTCCACGAGACAAGGGTAGGGGGGTCTTCTAATTTCCATCTCAACAAAATCTCCCGTCTGGCATAGTATAATGAGAAGGTAATACACAATTTACAATACCTGTCCCCTTCTATGTCTTCCAAGTGGCTTAATAATAAAGTTTAAGGGTCAACCTGTAGATTCGACCCGGTCACATCATTAAGCGTAGAGACCACTGCCGCCCAGTAAGGCTGGAGTTTGGGACAGGACCAGACCATGTGCCAGAAGGTACCCACTTCTTGTTTACATCTTTGACAGGTAGGGTCTCTTTGAGGGTAAATGCGCGCCAGCCTCTGTGGGGTGAAGTAAGCCCTGTGCAGGAATTTAAATTGTATAAACCTGTCTTTTGCGGCAATCATGGAAGGAATGTATGAAACTAGACACTCCTCCCACTCCTCCTCGCCCAGGATTTAGTTAGTTTGGTATCATATTCTACTGTGAGGTAAAGATATATGGTCGAGAGAGGTCTCCCCATTATTCTGGAAGTCAGTAGACGCTCGATGGAGTCCGATTCCAAGGTCAGGGGGGCAGGAAATTGCGCCTCAAAAGCGTGCTTCAGCTGGCAGTATCTGAACTGGAAAGAGAGCGGAAGTGCGTATGTTCGTCTCAGTTCCTGGAAAGTCATAAGTCTACCGTCCTGAACTATGTGTTTTAAGGTGATGACTCCTTTTTTTGCCCACAGCGAAGGGTCTGGAATAGTGTTCAGGTGGGAGAGCATAGGATTACCCCATAGGGGCATTTGTGGGGAGATGCGATTTGGCTTCCCATAAATCTTCCTTGCCTCCTGCCAGACCCTCACCGTGGTTCGCATCAAAAAAAACATGGATGAGCTAGCCCTAGGTCCACGGAATGGGAGGTTACTGAGAGCCGCAAAAGAGCCAAGAATGGCCGCCTCCAGAGTGACTGCCGGGTTTTGTCTGGGCTGGGAAAACCACCATCGGACTGTGACCAGGACCGCCGCCCAATAGTAAAGCTGAAAGTTCGGGAGCGCCAGACCTCCCCCCGATAATGGGGAGGTATAGTATCTGCTTGGCCACCCTGGGGGGCTTCCCGGCCCAGACAAAGGATATCAGCAGACTCTCCAACCTCTGGAAGAAAGTCCTGGGGATGTGTGTGGGGGTGTTACGGAAAAAGTACAGGTACTTGGGGAGGTAGATCATTTTTAGCAGGTTGACTCTGCCCACTGGTGTCAAGGGGAGGGAACGCCATGCCGCACATCTGGCCACTAGTTGTGTCATGAGTGGCTGTAGATTGTCGTCCATATAGTTCTGGACTTTAGTGCCAATTTTAATCCCCAGGTATGTAAAGCTTTCTACCCATTTAAGCTGCAGATGGGGCACTCTCAGGGTCGAGGAGTGGAGTGGGAAGAGGACCCATTTGTCCCAGTTGATACGGATCCCTGAGTATCGACCAAAAATAATAAAGATTTGATTTCAAATATATGTTTGTACGACAACTTTAAACGGTTTATTGATATTTATTTTGACTCTGTATTCCAAAGGCTGTTTTTTTAAACAGGTGACCAGCAGAAGCGAACTAGGCACTCCTCCTGCTCATGATTCCCTGCTGACAGGCTGGGAAATGCGATTGTTGTATATCGATTAGGAAAAATCTATTTTTTTTTAATTACAATTATTAGTGCCATCATCCAGAAGAAATGTATAGAAATATAAAGGGACAATGTAAACAGCCTGTGTTTAGTATCACATTAATCTTAATACAATGAGGAAGGGTTAGAGCCCCTGCTTAGGGTTTACTGCTGTGTGTGTCACCATTGCAGAGCTTCATCCCAACTTCCTGCCCCCTGAAAGTTGTCGTGGGACCAGAAGTGAGAGAAAATTACACTGCAGGGCTTTGAATTTGCCAACACGAACATAAAGTGTTAATACGAAGATACAGGTGTCACTTTACATTGCAGAAAACTAATATTTTCTGTCTGATAATCCTAGTCAAAATAATGTTGCGTTCATGATAGATCATAGCCATAGTGACAGAGCTTATGATGTTTTATTTATCATATCAAGTCATTCTTCACACATATTAGATCTGTGTGCAAAATGTACATTATGAAGAGCATTAGGCAGTGGCAGAATATTACCTACAAGGATCCTGGTATCATTAATCAGATATACTCAGCAAAGCTAATGGCAAAACCCGTAGAGGGCTTGGAGCCATAGTCTTTTTACCAAGAGATAATAATGGCATCAGTCAGTTTACATCCAAGGAGAGGATGCAGAGATATGATTAGAAAGATATGTACAGGTAGAGGAGGCATACTAAATAAATGTGAATGCAAATGAAGATTTATCGTTAAAGCTACTACGAGATAAAAAAAATAATAAAATAAAAGATGAAGGACATAAAAAAAAAGAGGGAATTGTTGTAAAAAAACAAGTGTAAAGGCTGTTGCCTGAAATAGATGGGAAATTCTGATACTTAGACTCAGCGGGGAACTTAGTGGGCAATTTTGGATTTGGAGGACAGAACTGAAACAGCGTTGACTCGGCTCTTCTTGAGAGCCTGACCCTTGGAGAGCAAGAGCATTCCACTGCAGTGTCTTAAATGGAAAATAAATCCACTTCTGTAAAATACATGCTTTTACTAATCCAGAAAAAAGCCAACATCATGTACAACTCATAGACAAGCTTTAAAAAAAAAAAATAAATAAAAAAGAAGAACTAAAGCAAACATGATACAAGCTGAGACACAGAATAGGATTGTCTGTCAGAGGAATGAATGTAGCACAAACTATTATCCGTAAAGATGTAACCATAGAGAAGATGTGTCACTGGAAAGTTTATACAAAAACAAAAATGTAAAAAGGTATTTTAGTGGCATTAGGAAATCCTTCTCTTTTAATGGGGTTTCTTAGTTCTATGGAAGGGTCCCAACTTCCCACAAGGCCTCTAGCCAAAGTACCAGGCTTCATACCAGCCAAAGACTGCTCAAGTTCCGGGACACTCTGACTGCAAGGAGCTTGTTTCCAGCATCCTGGGAGCAGGTGCGTTTCAAACCCGCACATGCGCAGTGCTCTCACACTTGCCCTGCAGTGGCCAAGACTAAGAGCACTGCCCATGTGAGGGTTTGGAAGACATAAGTGCTCTCGCTCCAAGGATGCTTGGAGCAAGCTTCTGATTGTTAGAGTGTCCTGGAACTTGGGCAGGACAAGCTGATCACCACAACTGGGTTTTTTTTCTGGCAGGCTTTGCAGATGTCCCTCATGGCTGAACGGTAATGCTTTAAAATTAAGGACAATATTTCAACACTGCATCTATTTTCATAAAAAGGAGAACTCAGTCTTTAAAGCCCTGTCATCTGCCAGGACCCCCACAAACCAGTTTTTTTTTTAATTATATCTCAACTCAACTTTCTGGTCCAACTTTTGTTGGCACCCGCACTAGTATAAGGTTCCTATAATGTCTACCGTGATGGATTTTTCAGATTGATAGTTATGGTTTTCTTCTAAAACAGATTGGAGAATGCAGTACTCATCTGCATAGGCACAAATATACAAATTCCCCCAATGCATGTTTGTACAACCCTCATTCAAAAGAACTGTTTAGTGCCTTGAACACTTATGGGGACTTGGTCACTGTCCAGTGCCTGTTGGTAGCTTTACTAACAAGCCACTCTTATTAATCGTGGAAGGAAAAAAAATAAAAAATGTTGGAATACCAGGGTGCACAGATGCTTGCACAGTAGGACCGAGCTACATGCAATAATCTTAGGCGCTTCCTTTTTTTTTTTTCTAATAGCATATGTAAGCCAAATAGTTTTGTTGAAATGAATGGTCTAGTGAGGGGGTCTTTTTCAAGCTTATCCAAGATTTTACTATTATATGAATGGTCTAGTGAGGGGGTCTTTTTCAAGCTTATCCAAGATTTTACTATTATATGTATGATAATACTAAACTTTTACTCATAGTATTTACCAGTAAAAGCCTCCCTTGCGTTGATCCAAAAGCTCTGAAATTGATCCTGGACGTCACCATCTGGATGTGATGTCAGCAGTCGGAGCAGACTCAAAAAAGGGGTCACTCATAGTATTCCCCTTTGCCTCTCCTCCGGCAAATACATAAAAGGTTACGTTGGGAGGTGAAGGGATGGATGTTGGAGCCTGGCCAACACAGACCATAATGAGTTATTCCTAAAAGTGGAGAGGGGCAATGATGTACAAGGAAGGAAGGGACTGTGCTAGGGAAAACACTATCCTGGAGTAGTAAAACTTTCTAGCAAGTTCAAATGAACATTGCAAGAGAATAAAACAATGATTAAGTTGGTGACATATCTTTAAAAGTGTTAATAGTATTTCAGTAGTTTTCAATCCTTATACATCTGCATCTTTCAAAGAATCTGTGTAGCCCTGCTGTAAAGGCCACTGTCCACAGCATGCTGCAGTGTTATCATCAGGCATCTGATCTGGTCCTGAGCAATATGTAGCTCGTGGTGGAGCAAACGCATGTAGACCGTAAATTGATTAGAAAACAATGAGAAACAAAAAAGGGATGAATAAAAAGATGAAATCAGAAATTTATGTGGAAAAACAGGACAGTTATTTATGATACATGGTGCAGTAAAGCTTAAGGCCAGGACGGTGTGAATTTTTTTTTCTGCAATCACAGGGAGAAGACAGCGTTTATTGCTAGCGACTATAGCAGCTGCTAGCAATAATCACAAGTAAATCCGGCAGGCTGGTTGTACCCAAGATCAACTTGGTACATTCCAGCTTGCCCATGTATGGTTGAAATCGGGGCTGTACCTGCTGAACCAGCCGAGTTTCGAAACATCTATGAGCAACGCAAGATTAATTTTAAAGGCTTAATAAAAACTCTTTGAATCAGCTAAATACATTCATATTTAGTACATCATAAATTAAATTGATATTAAAGTCTTGTTTTAAAAAAAAATAAACAAACAATGTTATACTCGCCTGCTCTATGCAGTTGGTTTTGCAGAGCAGCCCAGATCCTACTCTTCTCGGGTCCCTCGCTGGCACTCCTGGCCTCTCCCTCCTGCTGAGTGCCCCCACAGCAAGCAGCTTGCTATGGGGGCACCCGAGCCGAGCCGCTGCTCTGCGTGTCCATTCAGACATGGAGCTGTGGCTCTGCCCCACCCTCTCTCTCTCACCTCATGGGCTCACTGACTGATTGAGCCGATGGCACCCACTGCTGTCTCAGCCAATGAGGAGGGAGAATCCCGGACAGCTGAGGCTCTCATGCAACATCGGTGGATCTAGATGGGGCTCAGGGGGGGCTGCTGCACACAGAAGGTTTTTTTGTCTTAATGCATAGAATGCATTAGGAGATGAAAAATAACCTTCTGCCTTTAGAACCACTTTAAACTGGTTGTAAAGGTTCGCATTTTTTTTAAATAAAAATAAACATGTTATACTTGCCTGCTCTGCGCAAGTTTTGCACAAAGCAGCCCTGATCTTCCTTTTTTGGGGTGCGCCGTTGGTGCACCTGGCTCCTCCTCTTCATCGGGTGCCCACACAGATAGCCACTTTTATATGGGGGCACCCATGCGGGCCCGCACCCAAGTCCTGCTGCTGCGTCCATTAACACAGACAGCAGCAAGACTCAGCCCCGCCCCCCGCTCTTGTGTCACTGGATTTGATTGACAGCAACGGGAGCCAATGTCTCCTGTTGCTATCAATCTATCCAATGAGGACAGAGACAGCAGCTGGAGCTGCTGGGCTCGTTGCTGGAACGAATGGGCTCAGGTAAGGAAAAAGGGGGGTGGCCCTCTGGGGGCAGCTGTAGCAAAGAAAATTTTTCATCTTTTTTTCACCAGGGTAAAAAACCATGAGACTTTACAGCTCCTTTAAGATGTGCTAGCTCTAACAGTTTGTTTTTTATTAGAAAACAGTCACAGCCCGAGTAGAAAAGCCTGTCCCCTGCCTTGCTCTCTATAAGGAAGCAGTGGTCACTCTGCATCTCTGTAGGGATCTGACATGCCCCTGCTGAGTCAGACCTGGAACTCGTAAACAAAAAGCACTCTTTGCAGATTACAAAGCTACTGGTCTAATGCAACAGGTGGCATGTCATACCTGTTCAAAGAGGCCGTTCATTTCACCCGGAGAGCAAGGGACTTTCTTAAAAGCTGGCAGGAGACAGGTTTTTCTACACAGCATGTGGCCGTTTTTTTTAATAACATACAAACTTTAAGACACTTTTTCCTGTACCTAGAATGTATTTAGCTCATTTAAACTGACAGCACGATTGGGCTACTTAATTGACAGGTTTACTTTAATTCTGTAGACTACTCCAAGAATTTATTCGCGCAAACAGCCTAGAATATAAGCCCAATTTTTTAACAAAAAGCCAAATGCTTAAGGAAGATGCTTGTAAAACGGACAGCCTGCTTATTATAAAAAGGTAATAGCCAATAAAGAGCTTAAAGAGAAAGCCTGCAAGTATCTGCAGCCATCAAGGATCAAAGTGTTGACATAGTAAAGAGAGCAAACACTGTGCGAGTCCAGCTCTAATGACTGCTATTCGTGTAGTAATAAACACACTGCGCACTGCACTGTTACAAATATACAATTCCTTTTTCAGAGGGCTAATTTATGCTTTATAACAATTAATTCCGTTCTCCCCAAAGCAATTTTTTTTCATGTGCTATAATTTGGACATGTGTGAATGTGGAAATGAGTTTAGTGGCAGCAAAATGAATTAAAGATTAAATGCACATCAAACCATGAGGACCGACAGCATCCCATACCATAATTGGCCACCGCTTTCCCTCCTTTCGCCCTAATTTCTTCAACAACCTTGTCTGCAGCCGATGAACTTTTCCCGTCTCCTTTGATGTCACCTCCCAGATCGTTAACTGTAGAATCAAATCAAAAAGCAGATATTTTAAATGGAGATTAAATGCAGGTGAAAGAAAAAAAAAAAAAAAAAGGTAAATACACCAAACAAATAATAAACAATTAAAATACAAATTATTAACATTGTATTTGTCTTTTTAATTTTGCATAGGGTCGTTCTGAATTAGAACAATCATCAGGTTTTCATTGTCTGTGTCCCTAGTGGAAGAGGATTTTCTGGGTTACAGTAAGAGTTAAACCTTTGTTTTTTTTTTTTTTTTTATTCATTTTTTTGCTGTCTTTATTCCCATTAGGGAGATACAGAATATGGCAATAAGTTTGTGGGCACCTTTTTGGACATGTCATTCCAAAACAATGGACATCAAGCTTTGTTTTAGCGTTTTTTGCACACGTTTAAAAAAATTATAGGCCTGAAGATTACTTAAAACCCACAAAACATTATGCCTGGAATTCATAAAGGCTGGCACAGGCAGATTTAGCGAAAGTGTCTCTTCTGAACAGTGGGCAAAATTCATATACCTGTGTTGAACTTGTACTTGAATTTGGCTCATGCTGCACCACTTCTAGAATGCGCGAGACATACTTTCACAAATTGTGTCCAAGACATTTTTTCTCTCTGAATGCGAAAAGAGAGTTGGTCCTAATTGGCTCCACTTTTACATTTGGCGCATTCAATGCGATACAATGTAAAAGTGGCGCATTTTAGAACTACCAGAATTTGATGCAGAACCAAGTGTGTTGTAAAAGTTTCATGAATTTGGTACAATACATTAACCAGAGAGATTAACTTCAGAAAAGTGGCGCAGCAGCTTATTGAATTCCCTCAAGCAGCCACAGGGGACCGTTCTTGTGGGGGGGGGGGAGGAGGATCAGAGGATTAGGCAAGTATTCTCCAATCCTCTAGACCAGTGATGGCGAACCTTGGCACTCTAGAAGTTTTGTTTCCCATGATGCTCATGCACTCTGCAGTGTAGTTGAGCATCATAGGAAATGTAGTTCCAAAACATCTGGGGTACCAAGGTTCACCATCACTGCCCTAGCCTGGACAAAAACGAGCAGTTGACCCGTGCAGTGCGGGAACAGCCCTAATGCATGGGGAAAAAAACAATGTATTGCCTGAAGTAGAGAGTTTTAAACGTAATTTTAGAGCACACAAATGCAACATATTGCCCAATTATTTGTTAAACTATAACAAACGGGGTTACGTGAATGAATAGCCAACTTATAAAGCCTTAAAACTGCATCCATCCATGAAACGGCAGCAAACTTTGGTACGCTTGCTTTTAAAAGCCCCTACAGGTCATCGGTTTAGAGCAACGATTCTCAAACTGTGTGCCGTGGCACACTAGTGTGCCCTGTGAGATTTGTGTGCCCCGGGAGTTTTGAAAAATATTTTAAATAGCTAGCATTTTGAAACTTTGAACACAGCAAACAAACAATTTTATGGTAAATCAATGTCGCAAAAGTTACGTTTCCTAATTTCGTAATAAGACTAGCGCGAGAGCTCAGGAGAACTCGATCGCTCAAATTATATTATAATAATAGAGACCGTTCCATTCCAACTTTGATGCTAATAGTTTGTTCATTGTTTATCGATGGAGAAATACTTAATGTCTGGAACTGATTTGCTCTTGAAAGCAGACACATCCTTCACATTTATTTTTACATATATATTTAAATTTTAAAGTCAATCAGTTTACCATAAAAATTGGTAAATCTTTTTTTAGATCTTTTTGGTGCACCGCAAGACAAAACAAGTTTGAGAAACACCGGTTTAGAGGTAACAATAATGGGCCTGGATTATTGCTCTCATTTCGGGGTCTCACCTGCCCTCTGTTGAAGTGGTCTAAGCTTTATTAGCTTCTTCTCCAACCAGAGCAGCTGTGGAAAGTAACAGCCAAACCCAGAAGACAATGTATTACAAATGCATACAGGATGTGTTGAAAACTCTACTAGAAGACTTTCCTCCTGGCAGAAGCGTTTTGGCAAAAAAGAAAAAAAAAAAAAAGTTTGGCACTTGTAAAAGCATCTAAAGCTTTACAAGCCTTTAGGAGCGTTTACAGGCGTCAAGAGATTGGACATTAATTAAATTTAATTGGCCAGAATAATAATTCATTTTAATGACCAGAATAAATTAACACTCAAGCGCTAAACGTGCCTAGCGTTTAGGCGTGTTTAGCAGGGTCAAGCATTTTCTTTGCCAAAACTCTGCTGCTTCTGGATGCTCTGGTAGTGGGGGGTGCCCCTGCCACCAACCGCTGCTAAAAGCCTATGTGTGCATGGACACACAGTAGTACATGCAAGAGAGCTTAGATGCACGACAAAAAAAAACAAAAAAAAAAACATCTGACACCCGTAGAAGTATCTGCACAAAACGGCCAGTGTGCATGAGGCGTAAATGGTACAATGTGCACAATTGAGTTTTTGCAAAAGAAAAAAATCTCAAGGATTCAAGGAGATTTAGATCCCTTTCACATGGGTCATGGCTGCTTTAGCACTGTTTATGCAGTGCTTTTCGGTGGATAGCGGGGAACTTTTAACCCCAAAGAAGGGGTTTAAAACTCCAGTGTTGCAGCGTTTTTGAAGCGATTTTCAGGCGCTTATGAATCGCTGCTCATTCATTCCAATGGGCAGGGCATTTTGGGAGTGCTAAATACAGCGCTCCCAAACCGTCCCAAAGATGCCGCTTGCAGGACTTTTTGGAACGTCCCGCAAGAGCACCGCCCCAGTGTGAAAAGTCACAATAGAATGAATGAGAGGCAGTTTTCAGGTGTTTAGCAGAGGCTATTTCCAGCGCTAAAGCGTCTGAAAACCGCCCCACTGTGAAAGAGATCTTAGGGGGAAATAGGCCTGGGGATTCAAGTGGTAATCACAGACAGGTTTTCATAAAAATAGGGTCACCATAAAATATGGATGAGATTAGGAAAGTTTCCGATGTTAAAATTTAGTGAAATATGTACTCTATACAAGTGTTGCCTTATATATAAACATAAATAAGTACACATGATATGTATGCAGAGAAAACTATAAGTGCACAAAAGCAAAATGGAAGTGCCAATTGCTCCCATATTTAGCGACTATTTATAGCTCAGCCGTCATACACATTCATATTCTTCCTGATGAACTGGCTGCTACTCCATGGGTGGCCCCGTCTTCGTCCTCTTCCCACCCGACATTGCTCACCTGGAAAACTGAAGGCACTAGGCAGAAAATTATCAGCCAAACGGTGGCTACATCAAAAACAGATGCAGCTGCCGTTCAGGTATTTTGACAGCGACTGTTAGCGCCGGTTAAACAATCAATAACTGCAGCGGGAGATTTGTTCATCCACATAAAACATATGGAGAAATGAGTTAAGACATTTTTTTTCTAGCTTGGATTATACGAAATCTAAAAATGCAAAACACTGCCTAGGGATTCTTTTTATATATCAAATTTTCATTTGTTTTGTAAGGATGCAAAGTGTACCATTAGAGATTTCTAGGGGCTACCAATCTGCATGTTAAAATTATTACACCGAAAGGACACAACCATTTACAGATACAAAAAGGATATTGAAAACCTTTTCAGAAAATGTTACATTAACATCAAAGATACAAAACTTGGTTTGCTACTTTAATACAGAGTACCGCTCCTTCATTTTTGAGATTTATCGTACTTCAAGGTACATAATGCAAGCTTGACTGCTTGACCTCCAGTCTCTACATCACTTTACATTATATACATACCTTTCTGACATGCTATAAACACAATTTTATCCACTCAAAGATTAGGACATTTTTTCTTTGCATCACACTAAAGTAGGGCACTGGGAAGGTTGCCTCCGCTTCTAAAAACATTTAAATGATATACAGCATGTGGGAAAAATCAATAACCGGACACTGCACATTTCCCACCCGACAATCTCCGCAAAAATGGCTAAATGGAAGTTTAACACTTCCGAAGTGACAAGAAAATCAGCGAGACTCCAATGCATTACCCTATTACTCTGACTCTGGGAAATGGAACTGGGGTCACCTCAAGCTTAGCTGAAGAAACAAGGCATACATCATATATACTGCATCTCCTAGCAGCTAAAAGAAAGGGGTCTTAGAGTATCAAGAGAAAGTTACATGAGTAAAGGATGACCAGTTACTTTTCAGTGATACTTCAGAAAATGGGAGGTAAAAGTTACCAATAAAGCTATAGCAAAAATAAACAACCATTTTCCATAGCAGCCAGTAAGATTTTAAATGCATGGTTCACCTTTATCAAAAGCTGCCTATGCAGATGAGAGACAAGGGACATCTGCTAAGAAAAAAAAAAAGTCATGTAGCTTTCACTCAGACCTTCATGACTAAGCACTGTGGATGGGACGAAACATCTTGGGGAGCATGGCCTGGATGGAGTTAGGCTGAGGCCGTTATCACCTACTACACACTGAGCTTCTATGTTGTGAGGTGACTGAGATTTTATTTCTTTGTTCTGCAGCTTTCACCAAAGTTGAATAATGCCCTTGCTATAGGTCATTTAGGTTCCTCATGACACTGGAGTAGAAAATTTCTGAGGTGTTGATAGGGACTTTGCTAAGAAAAGCCTAGTGTTACTGCTCACCTTCATCTTTACAGAAGTGAGCTCTTTCTGTGATGCAAACTTCCTTCACATGAACTTCCTCTCCCCTGATGCAGTAGCTCCGAGATCAGCATTTGAGAGCCCACTCTTGCGATGGTGAAGGGCAAGCAGTATCACCAGGCTTCCCTTAGCAACATCCTTATCAATATCCTGGTATTCCAGGTAGGTTTCACGTGGTACCTGTATGTAAATAGCCTGCGCCTATAGCAAGGTCAGTATTTTATCTGCAGATGTCCCTTATCTGCATAGGCATTTTTTTTTGTATTTTAGTTTTTTTTTTAAACAAAATTCACGTCTCAATGTCCCCTGCTGAAACGGGGCTACCGTACTGTGTGCACTTTGTAGTGGTCCCCAGCTATCCCAGGCACAAAGGGACACAATACCCCAGGTCGCAAATAGGTCAAAATTGCCACAAGTTTACCTAGAAAAAAAAAAAACTGCTGCAAACGAAAGGGAGGTGATGCCAGCCCAACACAGACCAATCAGACTTCAGCAGTTTGATTTCCAACGCATCAATAAACCAAATCTCACTTTTTATTTTAGAAGACATTTATTGTGTTACTCTGACTAAAAGAAAGCTCATTATCTTTCCATTTCTTTTATCTTTCTATAGATTTCCAAACCACCTATGGGCAGGGTTGCCAGGAGGAGACTTCTGAAATGTTCATCTAGACCAATGTTCTCCAAACTGTGGCACTTAGCTTGCTTTTTTCCGTCCCTTGGAGCACCATTTTCTTCCACGGATACCAACATTGGGACAGAATTCCCCCCACTGACACCAATGAGGACCCAATGCCTCACATGACAATGATGAGGCGCTATTCCTCCTCCTGACAGAGACACACTAGTGTATGTATGTATGTATATATGTATATGTATATATATATATATATATATATATATATATATATATATATATATATATATATATATATATATATATATATATATATATATATATATATATATATATATATATATATATATATATATATATATATATATATATATATATATATATATACATACATACACACACACACACACACACACAGGGTGATCATAAAATAGTCCATAGGTTATTTCAGAAAAAAAATAAAGATGAAATGTAAAAATTAAACATTAAAAGAAATGAAAAAAATGTGACAAGTGCTCTTCAAATCTGTGCTCCTTATAGGCCCCCTATAGGTATTGCACTCACCCCACACAGGGGTATCTCGCTTTCACAGTGCAGCAATCATCAGATCTTTATCTGCTGTGTCAGCTATACCTTTCGGTGCTTGCGGTATTAGGTGTATCTATCTTCTTCAGATCTCCCTCTGCATCAGCCGGTCCTGTCCTGGCTGCCGTAGATGCGGAGGGAGAACTAAAGAAGAAATATACACCTAATACCACAAGCACGGAAAGATATAGCGGACACAGCAGATAAAGATCTGATGATTGCTGCACATTGGCAGATACTGTGAAAGCGAGATACCCCTGTGTGGGGTGAGTGGTTTGGGCGAGTGTAATACCTTACCTAATTACAATATATATATATATATATATATATATATATATATATATATATATATATATATATATATATATATAATACATATACACACACACACACACACACACACACACACACACACACACACACACACAACGAAAATAATGTTTTGATATATACGAGTATCACCAAGGCACTGTTTTGACAAGCACCTGTCATTTTAGTAATTTTTTGATTACGACACACTAATTTACTTTTGCATATTTGCATTGATGGCACTTGCACACACTAGGATTTGCACTAAGTATTTGACACTTTAAAACTAGGATTTTTAGTAGGAGTATAATATAGGGATACATAGGATGTCACATAGGGGCATGGAATTATTGTACCCTAGAACAGCGCCGCACCTACCCTTCCTTATTTAACACTTGCATTTACATTCCACTTAGGTGGTTGTACTGGTAGGGGCAGTAGTTTTTTTCCCATAAGCACAGGGCCACACACAAATATAAATAATATATATAAATAATATATATATATTTAATTTTTTTGCTTGTTTAATTATTGGTTGATGCAAGATATTAGTTTGACCATTATTTTTATCCTGTAAAATACACAAGCTCTGCTCTGATAGACTGAACACAGAGCAAATACAACAATAGGCTTATACAGCAGAAATGTTCCTCTCAAAGCACTATGGCAAACCTAAACCAGTGCCAACTGTCCAAAAAGATTGGCACTTGACTTTTTTCATGTAAGGAGCTCGTTTCCACACTCGGCATACACTGCTTCCGTTTTCTCACAACGTGAGGGTGCAAGCCCACCAGGACGCTTGGTCAGGTGTCAACCAGCGAAATGGTGAAAATCCAAGATGGATTTACCAATCCTTGTACATGGTTTCCAAAGGGAAATGCTAGTGTGCTTTTCCAAGGAATGAGAAAACATTTGTAATTGTACATATTTTATTAATAAATGAGATCTCTGTGTATTAAAAACAAACATGGATAGCTAGAAAGACGCATGCATGATATCCACAATGCTGAAAACACATACTTAACCATCTCAATACAGGGCATTTCCCCCCCCCCCCCCAAGCCATTTTTTGAATGACAATTGCGCGGTCATGCAACACTGTACCCAGATGAAATTGTTATCATTTTTTCCCCACAAATAAAGCTTTCTTTTGGTGGTATTTGATCACCTCTGCGTTTTTTTTGCGCTATAAACAAAAGAAGAGTGACAAGTTTTAAAAAAAAAAAAACATTTTTTACTTTTTGCTATAATAAATATCCAATTTTTTTTTTTTTTAAAACACATTTTTCTCCTCAGTTTAGGCCGATATGTATTCGTCTACATATTTTGGTAGAAAAAAAAAAAAAAAAAAAAAAAAAAAAAAAAACGCAATAAGCGGATATTGTTGGTGCTAAAGTTATAGCGTGTACAAAATAGGGGATAGATTTTTAGCATTTTTAATTTATTTTTTTACTAGTAATGGCGGTGATCTGCGATTTTTATTGCGACTGCGATATTGCGGCGAACACATCGGACACTTTTTTGGGACCATTTACATTAATACAGTGATCCGTGATATAAAAATGCATTGATTACTGTATAAATGTGACTGGCAGGGAAGGGGTTAAAACTAGGGGGTGATCGAGGGGTGTTCCTAGGGAGTGATTCTAACTGTAGGGGGAGGGGATTCACAAGGGGAAGAGACTAATCGGTGTCCCTCTGTACTGGGAACACACCAGCCGTCTCCTCTCCTCTGACAGGACCGTGAATCTGTGTCTACACACACACAGATCCACGGTCCTGTTGCGTTACCGGTCAATCGCTGGTGCCCGGGGGACATCGTGCCTGCCAGGCATATGCATAGTCCCCAGTGACACGGCGGGCGTGCGCAAAAGCCGCCGGTGGTGCGCGCGTGCCCCCTGGTAGGCCGAGAAGGCGAGGGGGCGTCATATGATGCGGCAAAGCATGAGCAGTCCTCCAACATAAAGCACAATGGTATCATGTAGTCCTACAGATGCACACAGATGGGCGGCACAGTGGTGTAGTGGTTAGCACTCTCACCTAGCAGTAAGAAGGGTCGCTGGTTCAAATCCCAACCACGACACTACTGGCTTCTGTCCAAAAATTGGCCCTAGTATATGAATGGGGACCTTGGATTGTGGGCTCCTGGAGGGTAGGGACCGATGCGAGTGTGCTATGTACAGGGATGGGGACAGTTGTAGACACTTACTCAGGTTGAACTGGATGGACTGATGTCTTTATTCAACCTTACTAACTATGAAACTATGAATTAGCTCCATGTATAGACAAATCCCATCTATGCATTCAGAAAATGCATGTCTTGTTATACAATATGGGCCATTTGGCTCTTTATTATAACCATATGATCAATCCATTATTCATGCACATCTTTAGAGAGTGTACCTAATCACTGCCATTCCAAGTAGCCTGAAGATGATCTAATGCATTGCTCAGTCAGCCCTACTAGGCAGAGAGTTTGATGGGACTCAAGTGGAATTAATTCTCCCAAGAGAGTCCATGATAGAAAAACAGAAGCCGCATTTACCAGACTGCGAGAGCCAAAAATGTGCAGTCAACACTATTACGGTATCCCAAGCTGAGGAGACTTATCCCAAAGATTATTTCCCTATTCTATGGAGGCCACAGCATCCCACCACTATTTTTTGTGGAGTTTTTAATTTACAGTAGATGGCTAGCTGATAACATTGTTTGAGATTTCAATTCACTGCAGATAAAGATACAAGGACTCAAGATTTCTGGCAAGTTCAGATATTTTCTGTTCTTGCAGAAATGTTCCTAGCCCGAAAAAGGAAAATGAATGCAGCCAACCCATCTAAGTCCCTCTACCAAAACCAAAAAGGCTACATACATGCAAATTGCTGATCTTGTAAGCAAACATCCTGAACAAATTGCAGTCTGAAATTGAAATCCATTGGATGAAAAGTATGCTATGCTGTGCTTGTACCTGATCTAAAATATATACAATTACGATTGATACATGAAGCTCATATTGATTCATGGTAGCAAAGGTTTCCTTTGACCCGATTAAGGCCCCTCCACATGATAGGAAAAATGGCCAGTTTGATTGAATGCTCCCCAATTAATCTGACTGGTAAGTGGGGTACGAAAATCAGGCAAAATCGGAACCAGTGAACAAAAATTCATACGGAAATTCTCGTACAACAAGGCTTTTTTTGTTGTTTATCGTTTCTGATCATGCGCGGTCTTTGCTGATTTTTCTGCTCCTGTAAAGCCTGTTATATGACAGTGCTTGTCCTGTGTCATTTGGCCCCCTGTAACACTTAAAAAACCTGGCTGATCCTGACAGTTTCTCCCCACCCCTCTGTAAACCGACCATGGTGTATCATGGCTGCTGAGACCAGACACCGTGGTCAGTTTACATGCCTCCGTCATCAGCTATGACTAAGCGCCTTTGAGGCGTGAAACGCGTAAGCTACTGTTGCGCTGTATCGCATGAGATGTCACTACTTTGGATTTTATCTTTTGCCTAATAAAGAAGTTTTTGCTGAAGTGCGGCCATCCAGACTTCCCTTTTTCCTCTCCGTCATCAGCAGCCTGCTATCTGCTCTTCTCTCTGCTGTGTCCAACTCCCCCCTCCCCTCTGTCTTTGTGTGAGCTGTCCCTCCCCCTTCTGCTGCTCTTATAACACTAACCCTGTACTACACCATCAGCACTGCCTCCTATTGCAGTGTCCCTCTCTGTGAATGATGAATATAAATGCTGCAAATACCTCATTTAAGAGCTGAGATTGCAATCACTGCCCTCTCCTCCTCCTCTCCAGACTGACATCAGCAGAGGAATCACCCTGAAACCCCCAATCCCCACTGTGAAACATGGTGGTGGCAGCATCATGTTGTGGGGATGCTTTTCTTCAGCAGGGGCAGGGAAGCTGGTCAGAGTGGATGGGAAGCTGGATGGTGCCAAATACTGGGCAATCTTAGAAGAAAACGTTAGTCTGCAAAAGACTTTAGACTGGGGCGGAGGTTCACCTTCCAGCAGGACAATGACCCTAAAACATACAGCCAGAGCTAGAATGGAGAGGTTTAGATCAGTGGTCGCCAAACTGTGGCACTTTGCTTACTTTTACCCGGCCCTTGGGGTATTATTTTATTCACTGACACCAACAAAAGGCCACAGTTCCTCCCAATGACACCAACAATGGGGCCCAATAATACCAATGATGGGGGACCATTCCTCCCAATGACACCAATGATGGGGCAAAGTTCCCCCCATGACCTCAACAATGGGGTACTATTGCCCACACTGACACTAAAAATGGGGCATAGTTTACTCCAACTAATGCTGGGACAATTTCTACTCATGATGGCCACAGTCTGGCCCCCCTAAAGTCTGAAGGACAGTACACTGGCCCTTTGTTTAGAAAGTTGAGACCTCTGGTTTAGATCAAAGCATATCATGTGTTAGAATGGCCCAGGCAAAGTCAAGATCTAAATCCAATTAAGAATCTGTGGCAAGACTTGAAGTTCACATACACTCTGACAGAGATGGAGCTATTTTGCAAAGAATAGGCAAAAATGCACCAAAATATATTAGTTACCTATAGTGATGTAATTATCCCACAATGCAACACTTCCTGTGAATGGAGGTGGCGTGGATCAATGACAGGATCTCCCCTGCCCATTCACATAAAGCACTGCATTATGGGACATGAACAGTATGAATTCTGTAAGAAACAGGGAAGGCAGGAAGGGGCGGATGAGCAGCGCAAGCCTTTTGCACCCGCAGGAAGGATTTCTACATACAACAGCAGCATGCAGGACATGGGACACACACCATTACAGGTTACCAATGTGTTTGATTTTGTATCACAAAAACAAAAACACACACAAAACGTCAGCTTTAGGAACTGGTACTTTAAACCTAGAAAGAATTATTGCGTACTTTCAGCTAGCAGACTTTCTACCCAAGTGAGGACAGCAAATGAATGGCTTGCATAAAAGTACCTTTTTGTGTCTAGTGCAGTTGTTTCCAATTACAGCCACGTAAATAACTGCACGGTTCTTATTGATCTCTATTGATAGCATTTATTATTTCCACTAACAAAGCAATACCGCTTTACCTACATGATTTAACACACACAAAAAAAAAGGAAAGGAGGATGTACCCTGGACAAATAAGTCATTTAGACTTTCCTAGTTTCAACTACACTAGGAACAATAGGCAACTTATATAAAGTTGCACAAATGCCAATGGTCACTACACCTAGCACAAATGCCTGAAAACGTAACTTCAACTTTTGTGACCATAGTTTTTCGTAGCTTAGACTCCCAGAGCACGTTTAGCTGTGTCCATATGCATCAGTTAAATGTGGCAACTCTGACGTGTCAGCCCCAATATCAAGCCTGAAAACTATAAAAAACACACAGTTGCACGGAATGTGAAAATTAGCTGCAAAATTAAAAATAGCACTAAAAACTCTGGTTAGAAAAAATATTCTATTTAAATGATCAATACTGCAGTACTGGCAGAGACAGCGCAGGGATCAATACTGCAGTACTGGCAGAGACAGCGCAGGGATCAATACTGCAGTACTGGCAGAGACAGCGCAGGGATCAATACTGCAGTAC
The DNA here is from genome assembly GCA_028564925.1 of Lithobates sylvaticus. NCBI lineage: Eukaryota > Metazoa > Chordata > Amphibia > Anura > Ranidae > Lithobates > Lithobates sylvaticus. The sequence goes on from CM053026.1 coordinate 169,069,826, forward strand.
TGGCAGAGACAGCGCAGGGATCAATACTGGTAGAGACAGCGCAGGGATCAATACTGGTAGAGACAGCACAGGGATCAATACTGGTAGAGACAGCACAGGGATCAATACTGGTAGAGACAGCACAGGGATCAATACTGGTAGAGACAGCACAGGGATCAATACTGGTAGAGACAGCACAGGGATCAATACTGGTAGAGACAGCACAGGGATCAATACTGGTAGAGACAGCACAGGGATCAATACTGGTAGAGACAGCACAGGGATCAATACTGGTAGAGACAGCACAGGGATCAATACTGGTAGAGACAGCACAGGGATCAATACTGGTAGAGACAGCACAGGGATCAATACTGGTAGAGACAGCACAGGGATCAATACTGGTAGAGACAGCACAGGGATCAATACTGGTAGAGACAGCACAGGGATCAATACTGGTAGAGACAGCACAGGGATCAATACTGGTAGAGACAGCACAGGGATCAATACTGGTAGAGACAGCACAGGGATCAATACTGGTAGAGACAGCACAGGGATCAATACTGGTAGAGACAGCACAGGGATCAATACTGGTAGAGACAGCACAGGGATCAATACTGGCAGAGACAGCACAGGGATCAATACTGGCAGAGACAGCACAGGGATCAATACTGGCAGAGACAGCACAGGGATCAATACTGGCAGAGACAGCACAGGGATCAATACTGGTAGAGACAGCACAGTGATCAATACTGGTAGAGACAGCACAGTGATCAATACTGGTAGAGACAGCACAGTGATCAATACTGGTAGAGACAGCGCAAGGATCAATACTGCACTGGTCTAATAAGCAGATGCCGGAAGGAAGTCCAATAGCACTACAGGACTGTTTTTAATGTCAACCGCGCATCTAACATGTAGGGTACCAACCAGGGCTCAAGTCCTGCGGGAACGCATGGGAATGGAGTTCCTGTACTTTTTCCACAACAGGAACTCGGTTCCTGTTAGCAGCCGCGTCCTGCAAGACTTTGAAGTATACAAGCTGTGTGGCAGGTGCTACACCAGCAGTAGCCGACACAGCTCGCAATAGTAAGTGCCACACACCAGGGGTGGACTGACCATTCAGGCATTGCCAGTAGGGGGCCCCATGACAGCTTCCTCTTCGATCCACCTGTCAACCACAGCTAGCTGATGGGTAGATCAGGTCCCCGCTGCTAAGAGATTGTATTTAGTCAGACCTCTCGTGATGCGCTCCTCCCCGCCGGCCCCTCCTGATTTTCTGTCTCCTCATCCTCCCCCCCCCCCCCCCCCAGTCTCCTGCATACTTGCTCTGTGTGTCCCGCTGAATCCCCCCCCTCCATCTTCAGTGCCATATGATAAGAGAACCCAGAGGAGGAGCACAGCTATTCTGATCACAGGACATGCAGGGAGAGAGGTGAGCTGAGGGAGGAACATCAGTTTGGGGTGGTAAGCTGAGCACAATAACTGGCAAAGTTTAATGCCAGGAGGGAAGTTTATGTGGAAATATGTGAAGGGTTGGAATAGCAGCGAGTGTGTGTTGGAGCCCTGCAGAGTTTGCAGCCCCCCCAAGCTAACATACATCTCCTAAGCAGGAACACATCACTATCTCCCTAAGCATTCTGTCCAGATAATGTGCAGTTCATTTATGACCTTTCCGTTTAACCCTGTGTTATCCAAACTCTGTTCAATGAAAAAAAAAAAAAAGTGTAAACTCACCACATAAACACTCTATATACAAAATAAAATTCCCCAATAAAGATCAGAACATGATGTTCACATTTGCATGGAAGCACAATTGTATGAATGCTGATTATTCTGAGAATTACCGTATTTATGTTTATTGAGGATTGTTTTTTTTATGTAACAGTTAAGCTTCATACACACAATACGAAAATTGGAGGAAAAATAACACTTTTGAAGTGTTTTTTTTTTTTTTTTTTTTTTTGATGGGGGAGTGGATCTTGGGTGGGAGTGCCCACACTTTTTTTCCCCAGGACTTGACCCCTGGTACCAACACAACTACACTCTACCATGTACTATAGCTACGGGACAAAGCTGAAAGGGTAAATCCATCATTTGTGAGGAAGCCCTGGCCAGGCTATACATAGAAGTCATTTTATTTTATTTTATTTCCGGTCATCCCATTTTCAATGTAATTTCTCTTGGGATAATGAGGAACCAATACATGGGTAAAATGCTATGACCAGTCTGCAACTATATGCCTGGCCATCAGATCTACACATCATTGTTGTAGGTCAGTGACTCACTAACGTGAGAAGAAAGGATAATTATGACACTAGCAGAGCCTATACATTCAAGAAAGAGTAATCAAGCAAGCAATTATGTTTCTTCTAGAAATGTTCTTCAAGTTTTGCGTAAACATGAATTAAAGCTGAACTCCAGACAGACAGCTAATTACAACGTTGAAATGCATGGGAAACATCTTACTTGCCAAAGGATTTGCATTTCTACCCATCTATCCCGGAGACTTACACAGCCCCATTAGGCTGGCCATACATTATACACATTATTCAATTTCCTGTAGATTTACCTTCATCTATGTAGTGCAGGGGCCTGGCTGACTGCATACAAATTGAAAGCATTAAGGTTTGCCTTCATATTATATGTTTTTTGTAAATCTAAAGAAAAATTGTACAAGGAAATTGTATACTGTATGGCCAGCCTACACAGAACAGCTAGGTTTGTGACACGTTGAGTTCAGCATCACATCTAGGTCACCTTCCAACCCCCATTCTGTGACTGGACTGAGAAGAAGCAATACCAGGCTGATAAGGTTAGTCTTCTGTTCTCTCTACCTCCCAGCAGGTTCTGTGTCAGCATACAGCATACCCGACTTGCCCCAATGCTGCCCCTCTCCCCCTCGCTCTTCCAGGGTCACCTCCGCTATGCAGAAATCACAAAAGGCTTAAATCAAGTATTTATAGTAGATGTATTAAACATTTTTAACCACTTCAATACCGGGCACTTATACACCTTCCTGCCCAGGCCAATTTTGAGCTTTTAGCGCTGTCGCAATTTGAATGACAATTGCGCGGTCATACAACACTGTACCCAAACTAATTTTTTATCATTTTGTTCCCACAAACAGAGCTTTCTTTTGGTGGTATTTTATCACCTCTGCAAATTTTATTTTTTGCGCAACAAATAAAAAAAAAAAAAAAGAAGGTTTTCTTTGTTTCTGTTAAATTCTTTGTAAATAAATAAGTTTTCTTCAATGACGGGCACTGATATGTCTGCATTGATGGGCACTGATATGGCTGCACTGACAGGCACTGATGAGGTGGCACCAATGGGCACTGATAGGTGGCACTGGTATGCGGAACTGATGGGTGGCACTAATGACACTGATGGGTGGCATTGCTGGGCATTAGTCATTGTATCTGTTACTTTATGGTGCCAGTCAGAGCCCATTTGTGGTCACTGATTGGCACAGATTGGGCACATGTGGATGGCCATGGGGTATATACCTGGCCATCCACATGTTGCAGCGCAAACCCCCCCAGTCAGGAGAGCCGCCGATCGGCTGTCTCCTCTACTTGTGTCTGTCAGACGCGAGTGAGGAAAAGCCGATCAACGGCTTTTCCTGTTTACATCGTGAACAGCCATGATTGGACGCGGCTGATCACGTGGTAAAGAGTCTCTGTTGGAGGCTCTTTACCGAGATTGGTGTAGTGGTGTGTCAGACTGACACACCGCTCCACCGTTTTCCGCGATGCGCGCCCCCTCGGGCGCGCGTCGGCTGTTATCCTGAAGGACGTCATATGACGCCCAGTCAGGATAACTGAACCAACGCCCAGACGTCATTTTGCTATAGGCCAGGTGGGAAGTGGTTAAATGTAAAAAAATAAATAAATAAAATAAAAAACACACAACTGCAATTATTGGTTTATTGGGGCTTCTTTTGTGGGTTTTTTTTCCTTCATCTACCAGACATACATCTTTAACCTAGTACACACTGGCCAAATGTCAGGTGGCATCAGCTGGTTCAATAGAAACCCGTGTGTACTGGAGTCCCGGCCTGTGTGTACTGGAGTCGGTTCGACAGAAGCCGGCTGTTTGGCCGGCTTGTCGAAGAGACAAGACCGAAAAATGTCGACCGTCTGGCTCCCAAACTGACCGCTCAGGAGGAGCCACTGTACTAACTATCCAACATTGGTACAGTGACCTCCCCTACTGTGCTATTGTGTTCTAGCAGGGGGACGGCCCCCCACCAGAACACTCCAGTAAGCGCTCTCAGCACAGTAAGGAAGATCACTGTACCAACGTTGGACAGTTAGTACAGAGGCTCCTCCTGAGCGGTCAGGTTTTTTTTTTTTTTTTTTTTCCATTCAACCCTGGTGTGTACGAGGCTTTGGCCATATTACTAGCAGACGTGTCCCAAATATTAACTAGGAGCCTTTGGAACCAATCTAATTGTAAGCGCGTCAGGACCCTATGAGGTAAAGGATCGCGCTAAACGCAGATGACAGGCGATTCAGTTCGCATAGGTAGCGCTATACAAGTCACTCATTCATTCATTCAATCTGTTCCCCTTTGTAGGTACTCAAGACTAAAAAGAGTGACAGCTCTGGTCCTGTGCACCATACATCATTTCTCTTCTACCATCATTTAATTATCTTATTCCCACGACACAACCCTCAACCTTGGCGGTATTGAGAAAGCATGAACTTTTTTGTGTGAAATGCCTCTACATACCTTTCCCTCCTCTGCCTGATCAGTTGTGGTTGTTTTTTATATGATCTTTGTTCCAAAATAAAGCCGTTTTCTGCAAGTATTGAGTGTGCAGCCATCCAATCATTCGTATACCCAAGAGTCTGCAGCAGTGGCAGTGCGTGCACCTCAATTGCTGTGCAGTCTGAGGATCATGGCTGGCAAACATCACCCATGAGCATCGGTTTCTTATTGTCTCAACCATGGAGCATTTACCATTCGTATGCCCCAAACTACTGAGGAACCTAAATTTGCACAAGAGGATCTAAAATCAAAGCAGTGATATCTATGCAAAATAAAGTTGGCATAGTAAGTTGTTTTCAGGTCACAGACTCCTCAGATTTGGATAGAGTCTACTAGGAATTGCTTTATTTTTTTTTTAGTTTTGGAGCAGTGGGCAGACTCCTGAAATTCCATGGATGAACACCAAAGCTATATTGTCTTCAAACTACCATAAGTATGCTATGCTTATAAAACACAATAAACAGATAATAAAAAAAAAAAAAAATACATGTCACATCACAATCCAAAAGAGAATGGAAATCCATTTATCTTATCCTCATGTTCCAGAAATGCAAATGGTAATTATCAAAATCTGCAATTTCAAAAAACAAAAAAACATGACAATGGCATAATCCCCTAATATAAAAACGCACTGAGATGTGTAGGAGGATCATAAGGTTAATGAAAATGACTACTTGCATAATATCTGAAAAAGGTGATGTTTCAGTGCCATTAAAAATGAAGAAAAAAAAAAAAAAAAACACACACGTTGTCTGTAAAGTGAATTACAATGTCAAGATCTATAAACGGCTAGATCCTGAACAATATGTTAACCTTATGACAATGCTATGTCTATGAACAATAAGTTGGAAGTAATGTGAGCAGACAGAAGCCTTACAGACATAACATACAATATTTGCAATGCTGCTCCATTGAAGGGCTTCAAAGAAAAAAACGAAACAAAAAAATAAAATAAAAAAATAACACAATGCATAGGATTATCCCCAAAAAAAAAAAAAAAAAACACAACAACACATACTTTGTAATGACCCGCAGACTGCTAAAACAAGGTCACCTTAACCCGATATGTCACCGATTAAATAAAACATTACTACCTTGACAATATGTGATGAAATTACTCTGCAGGCTGACAGTGTGGCACTGGCAAGAAAGGCTGCAGGACACTTTGGCTTTTTCCAGCTTGTGCTCATTGGAGCAGAGAGTGAGACATACTGTCGTGATGTTCAGTAATGTTCTAATCTAATTGATATTACATCCCAAACCTATCGGGCTGAGCTGTAAAAATTGTTGACAGCTTATAAATAAAACAATTCTACAAGATAAAAATGATTCATAAATTAGTAAACTACTATTCTATTCCTTCCATCTGTTGCTCCTCCCTTTGCCAGTATTCCCACCTCCTACAAAACATGTGTCAGCTGTCGGCCATTTAATAGTGCATGACCATCAGGGCACAGCAGGAAATGCCGCTGTACCCAAGTCTTCATGCAAATACATCACAACATAACCTGTTTTATATAAAGCATATTGCAATGGGCATTCTACACAAAAAAAAATGTAAATTATATTACACACACACACACACACACACACACACACACACACACACACACACACACACATAACTTGTCTGTCCTTTAGTGGTTTTTCAGGTATGTAATAAAGAAACATCCCATCCTATTAAAGGCCAAGTTCACCTTTTAAGAAAAAATAATAAATGCACAAATATTTGCAGGAAAAATGTGCATTTATTATTTATTTTTTTCCTGCTGGAGCCTGGAAAGCATTGTACCCATGATCAGGGGTGCAATAGTCAGGCTTCTACAGACAAGCCCTACAGCTTTCTGCTCATACCTTCAAACGGGTAGTCTGTTATAATTTGCAGGGCGCTCATCATCACCCTCGCAGGTCATTCAGAACTTCATGCCCTCGGCTGTGATGGCTGAAAGTAGTTGGAATTAAATTAAATTCACAGAAGCAGATCATCCACTATGGGTTGACATTGAAAAGGCTCTTACACCTACAAATGACCTTACTACTTTCCTAATGACAGACATATGGGTCCCATGGGATCCTGGGGGTTTATCCCCTACCTTACAGATATCCCTTCAGGCTTGGAGATTTCTCCAGACATGCACTCCCACAGAACATAAGGAGATCTTATACCAATTCCCGATTGAAACCCTAGGGGCTAAAATTCCACATCTAAATTTAGCACGGTTAAAAGACAACAAAATTTACCATGTACAAGACTTGTTCACTAGCCAAGCGCCTAAACCAACGACAACAATTATGACTGAATACGACCTCCCTAGGGAATTATGGTTCTCATGTATGCAAATTTCCCACTTCCTGAGAGCACATCCACTGCCCACTATCTCTATACCCTCTAAAGCCCCATACACACGGTAGGATTTTCCGATGGATTCTGTCCTATCGGACAATGTTGTCGGAAAATCAGACCGTGTGTAGGCACCATCGGACAGTTTCCATCAGATTGTCTGACGGACAAAGTCCTATCTCCTGCTGGATAGATTTTTTGACAACAAAGTCCGATCACACCAAATCCGATCGTGTGTAGCGAATTCCGACCGGACAAAGTGCTACGCATGCTCAGATCACATTACAAGACCAAAGCTATTGGCTACTAGCCTCTACGTAGTCCCGTCGTAGGCAACAAATGTCACCACGTTCAGAATGATCGGATTTTCCGACAACTTTGTCCGACCGTGTGTACGCAAAACCAACATCAGACAAAGTATGACGGACATGGTCTGACGGACCTGGTCCTCGGATAATCCGCGCGTGTGTATGGGGCTTTAGGCTTGGAGTTTCTACTCCTCCACCACCCAGACCACTAAGGGTATATCATTATTCTATAATCTTATAAATAACAAAACGCAACTTTTCCAAATCTACAGCCCTCAGTAAGTGGGAAACGGATTTAGCCACCTGCTTTTCTGATGACCAGTGGTTACTCGCATTCCGAACTGTTCAGAAGGCATCACACTGTGAGAACCATTGGGAAATGACCTTGAAAATTATCAATAGATGGCATTACACCCCATATAGGCTTTCAATTTTCTTCCCATCTTCATCCCCACTATGCTGGAGAAACTGTGGGCAGATAGGCAATCTTCTACACACACTTTGGAGCTGCCCAAGCCTGACTAGCCTTTGGAACAAAACCTTCCAATTAATCTCCGACCTTGCGGGTATACTGACCCCTCCTAACCCTGCCCTTGCACTGTTACAAATAGGCGTGGAACTCTTTCCACATGCAGACAGGGCGATGGTAACACACATATTGTTGGCAACCAGAAATCTGATTCTACGTAATTGGAAGAGCACAAACGCCATTAATATATCAGAAGTTATCGCATTAGTCAATAGGATTCACTCCTTTGAAAGGTTATTAGCAATTAACTCACTTCGCTGTAAAAAATTTGACAGTGAATGGAAAATGTGGACCGATAGATTTAAAGTTAATTGAAGTTGATCGTTTTTCGAATGTTATGGATATTCTATACACATGTATAGGCCTTGTTATTTAAAACAGAGATGGTACTCGCTGTGAACACGGTATATTCACTGTATTTCCCTTCTTACTTTTTCCTCTGTGTATTGTTTGTCATGTAAATTGTGAAATTTCAATAAAAAACATTGATTAAAAAAAAAAATTAAATTCACAGGACACTGAATGAAGCGACTATGTGGACAGGGCTCAGCACAGCTGCGCTGCTTTTAAATTGTGATAGCGGATGCGGGGAGAAGATCCCCCACACTCTGTCACTCCAAAGGGGGTGTAGTCGGGGAACTGGAGGCAGGAGCTAGAATATATGGGTGGAACATGCAACAAAAGGTGAACTTATCCTTTAACACTTGGAGCCAGCCTTTTAATGGGTTTAGAATGCCTGGAGGTGGGGCAGGGCTTATGGTTATGTAACTGACCAGAAAGCAGCAAGTAGCAAACGGGAACTTTCCGTTAGCCACTAGTAACGGTGCCGGGTGCGCTCTCTCAGCACATCTCCATTTGCACACTAATATGCGGCTGCTCTGCGCTGAGAGGTTAAAGATTGGCTTTTTTAGAGGCAATTTAGATTATGTACTTAACCCTTTCGCTGCCAGTTCTGGGGGGGGGGGGGGGGGTCACACACACACACACAATCCAATGGCTGTAGCCACCGGGATTGTGTGCAAAACCGACAGGCAGACTCCTGCCCGTCAGGTGGAAGCATTAGGGCGGCTGCAGTTGCAACCACAACCCCCCCCCCCCCCAGTACTGGTTCTCTTTAAATGAGAACCTGTCACCTAAAAATCATCACATAAGGCACCAAAGCACATAAAATCCCCACCCCAAAAAAAAAAAAAAAAAAAAACTTCCACCCCCATATAAATGCACATATGTATGTAAACGCATGAATCAGGGGCACCTATACAAGATGTTGATCATAATTGATATGTTACTTATCGCCAGCAATTCTTGGGGGGAGCAATATTTCTAGCACAAGGCCTCCTCCGTAACCAGGGTGGAATTGATTCAAATTATGATTTAAAGCACTAGTAAAAAGGCTTGATTTAAATCATAATTTTTAAAAAGCAACGGTCATCTCTGTCCCACAGTGGCTCCTCCTCTGACCCGCTGTTGACTCACCGACAGTCCCATTCACTTTAATGGAATGGCTGGTGATACCGCAGTGACACAACAAGGGGAGGGACGTGGCAGCAGCAGGTGAGTGGATGTCCGCTAACAGGCACCGTCATGATGGATCTGAAATGAGGGGTGCTCTTTAAAGGATTTATTCTTGCTGGTAGTTAGAATCTTTAATATTTGCAAACAAAATAAAAGGTTTCCTATTTAGAATAATAAGCGGTCAGTTTAGTAAAACAGCGATATATCAGAACTGATGCAATCAGTTTAGTGTACATAGAATTACAAAACCATGGGATAAAGGAATATTCCTGAACTTTGTTTTATCTCATGGTTACTGTGAAATTGTGTGAATGCATCAATGTTTTTACTCCGAAATCATTTTATTAAAATAATCCCAATTTAAAAAAAATCCTATTTTTTTTTTAATCAAATTATTGATTTTTATCCACCCTGTCCATAACACTAAACTGACGGCATATAAGGGGCTTTTGATACGTCGCCTATAGAAAATATAGGGTACTGAAGATTGTAGCCATTTCACCTGGGGCACACAAATTTAAGGTTTGACATGTTGGGCATCCATTTACTTGCTGCAACCTCATCTTTTATATGTTACCAAAAATGTGGGCAGTTTATTGCCCTTGTTTATGTTTCCTAGACCTTTGCGGTAATATCCTGCGATATAAAAAGTTGGAACTAACACCATTTTATTCTCTAAGGTTTGGGGGTATGTGTAATCGTCAGGCCCAAAATGATTTAACCACTGGAATATTTACCCCCCTTCATGACCAGGCCATTACGGCACTGCGTTACTGTAACTGACAATTGCGCAGTCATGCGACACTGTACCCAAATAATATATTTACGTCCTTTTTCCCCCCACAAATAGAGTTTTCTTTTGGTGGTATTTGATCACCTCTGCGTTGTGGCGAGGGGGAGAAGATATTAATTAAAAAATTGTAAGAATCCGGCAGGCTGGTTGTACCCAAAAATCGATCAATCAACTTGGCAAATTTTGTAGGATTAGTCAGGTGTATGATTAACCACCTGAGACCCAGTATACGTCATATGACGTCTTTTTGGTCTCAGGGGTATATCTGAATGATGCCTGTAGCTACAGACATCATTCAGATATTGCCGGTTTCAGCCGGCGATTCCCTGCACCATAAGAATGATCATAGCGGCTGTTCAGCCGCTTGATCGTTCTTACGGGCGGCGGGAGGGGCCGCCCCCCCCCCGCCGCCCTCCGGTGCTTCTACCGACTCACCGCTTCCATCGGTGAGTCGGACTCGGGATCCGCCGGCCCCCGGATGATGATCATAGAGATTTCCGGCGGACCAGATGGTCGCCGGAGTCTCTATGATCGTTCGGAGGCCGGGCGCGATGTTATGACGTCACGCCCGGCCTCTGCATTCAAAAAACGGCGCCGCCTCCGCTGGGAAGCAGTGATCGTTTTTTTTTTTTTTTTTTTGATTTTAGGCTTCCCAGCCTAGAGGTGAGATGTGGGGTCTTAATGACCCCATATCTCACTGTAAATAGGTCCGATCATGTAATATTCCTATTACAAGGGATGTTTACATTCCTTGTAATAGGAATAAAAGTAATCAAATATTTTTTTTTTTTTTTTTTTTTAAAGTTGAACTAAAAAAATAAAAGTAAAATGAACAATAAAAAGAAAAAAAAAAATTTAAAGCGCCCTGTCCCCGCGAGCTCGTACGCATACGTAAGTCCCGCCCACATATGAAAACGGTGTTCAAACCACACATGTGAGGTATCGCCGCGAACGTTAGAGCGAGAGCAATAATTCTAGCCCTAGACCTCCTCTGTAACTCAAAATATGTAAACCAGTAAAAAATGTTAAAGCGTCGACTATGGGGATTTTTAAATACCAAAGTTTGGCGCCATTCCACAAGCGCATGCAATTTTGAAGCGTGACATGTTGGGTATCTATTTACTCAGCGTATCTTCATCTTTCACATTATGCAAAAAAATTGGGCTAACTTTACTGTTTTGTTTTTTTTTAAAGCAGGAAACTGTTTTTTTTCTGAAAAAAACGCGTTCGAAAAATTGCTGCGCAAATACCGTGCGAGATAAAAAGTTGCAACGACCGCCATTGTATTCTTTAGGGTCTTTGCTAAAAAAACATATATAATGTTTGGGGGTTCCATGTAATTTTCTAGCAAAAAAATTTGGAATTTTACATGTAGGAGAAAAATGTCAGAATTGGCCTGGATCTCAGGTGGTTAACCAAGTATACCAAGCAGGTGCTAATGATCATCAATTTCATGAGTAGGTCGAAACAATTAACAGCTGTGTAGGAGGCTTAATAACAGGGTGAGGAACAGCCACACTCTGCTACTAAGGTGAGGTTGTGGAAGACAATTTCATGTCAGAGTACATACACCATGGCAAGACTGAGCACAGCATTTAGACACAAGGTAGTTACACTGCATCAACAAGGTCTCTCTAAGGCAAAACATTCAAAGCAGACTGGGGTTTCAAGATATGCTGTTTAAGCACTTAAGAAAAGGCACAAAAAAATAAAACGCAGGCAAATGTTGAGGACCATAGACACCAAAGGAAACAGGCAATGTTGAGGACCATAGACACCAAAGGAAACAGGCAATGTTGAGGACCATAGGAAACCTAATGTAGCAGATGAAAAAACACAGCATGCCCTCTTCCCTTCGACATTAGATGTTTAGCAGTGCCATCAGCACAAAACTGGAGGAAACCAGTGTGGCCCAGGTACACCCATCGTCTGGCCAGAAGTGGCCTCCTTGAAAGAATTGTGGTCAAAAAGCCACATCTCCGACGTGGAAACAAGGCTAAGCGACTCAACTCAGTCAAAATTTGAAATATTTAGCTGCAGCATGAAGAGGTTTGTTTGCACAAGGGCTGGAAAGTGGTACAATAATGTGTGTCTGCAGGGAACAGTGAAGCATGGTGGAGGTGAAGTAAATATAGTCCATCTGGATCCATTAAAAAAAAAAAAAAAGCTGAAAAGGTTTCACTGACCTAAATGTGACAGATCACGACAAAATCAGAGGTAAAAGCGTGTACCACTGTTTACATACGCTGGCCCACAAACTTCCATTAAAGTGACTGTAAAAGGAAAACGTTTTTTTTTTTTTTTAAACATAGAAATAACAAACATGTTATACACATCTGCTCTGTGCAATGGTTTTGCACAGAGCAGCCCAGATCCTCTTCTCGGGTCCCCCACCAGCCCCTCCCCCTTGCCGAGTGTCCCCATAGTAAGCCACTTGTTGTCGGGCCACTTGTACGTGCTCGCTCCTGGGCCAGATCTCTGTCCATAAGAGAGTGCGTCTCAGCCCCGCCCCCACCTCACTGTCTGAGTGACAGCAGTGGGAACCAATGGCTCCTGCATTTCACTCAATAAGAAGGGAGAGACACAGAGAGAGCCTTGGGTCTTGTGCACATCGCTGGATGGAGGGGGGGGGGGGTCAGGCTTAGGTAAGTATTAGGGGGGCTGAGGGGGGGGGGGGGGGGGGGGAGCTAATAATATAATATAAATAAATACACAGACACGGATGTCACAAAAGAGACATTTCACTCCGATTCAACAGGGGGATGAGGTCACGGATCCCCCAATGATCGGAACAGACGCCACCCGTGTGAACGGACCCTGAAGACTGCCAGCTGAAAAAAATAAAAAGACAAAAAAACACTGGTGTCTGTGGCTTCAAACACTTTGTAAAAGGGCAATATTCCATTTCTCCACATATGTACCAATAACCCCTCAAGCTTTTTGGCAGCCGTTGACAAGTGTGTTGAAATTAAATGGAAGATTATTAGAAAAAAAAATTAAAATAAGACTAAAATGTGCTAAATAATAAAGTATTTTGCTTGGTTCTCATGAGACCTTTAATCCGTCTTTCAAGCAAACACAGTATTTTCCATAAAACGATCACTGCTAACAAATGAAATCCGAGAATTAATAGACAAGGCCCCAGAGACGAGTTGTATAACACGTCGTGCAGGAAGGGGTCTGCAGAGAAGTTTTATTTCAATGCAGTGGCCATCAATCTGTATGAATGTCAGATAGGATTCCCATGATATCATGTTGGCCTGTCTGACATGATCTGTTATTTCATACAAATAGAGCAAAATGCCCTCAAGATTAGCAGCTCTCCAGAGAAATGGCATGCAAAAATCTGTTTACATAGCATGGCAGGAACAGTCCCAAATATTACAGAGCAAAAAATAGCCAAACATACGTTTAAGTCTACATTTATACCTCCATGTGACTTTTAGGTGTGGTGCATTTTTACCACTTTAAGACCAGCCTCGTTTTGGATTTTAGGTGTTTACATGTTTATTTTTTTTTTTTTTCAAAACAGTTATTTTTTTTTTTTCTAACACCCTAGAGAATAAAATGGCAGTCGTTGCAATACTTTTTTTTTCACACCGTATTTGCGCAGCTTTCTTACAAGCGCAATTTTTTTTTAATAAAAATAAAAAATAAAAACAGTAAAGTTAGTCCAATTTTTTTTATACATCGTGAAAGATAATGTTACGCCGAGTAAATTGATACCCAACATGTTACGCTTCAAAATTGCGCCCGCTCGTGGAATGGCGTCAAACTTTTACCCTCAAAAATCTCCATAGGTGACGTTTAAAAAAAAATTCTACAGGTTGCACGTTTTGCGTTACAGAGGAGGTCTAGGGCTAGAATTATTGCTCTCGCTCTACAGATTGTGGTGATACATCACATGTGTGGTTTGACCACCGTTTTCATATGCTGGTGCTACTCACATATGCGTTTTGCTTCTGCACGCAAGCTCGTCGGGACGGGGCGCTTTAAAAAAAAACAAAAACATTTTTTTTTCTTATTGTACTTGATTTTATTTTTACACTGTTTTAAAAATAAATAAATAAAATTGGGTCACTTTTATTCCTATTACATGGAATGTCTTAAATATGAGATCTGGGGTCAAAAAGTCCTCAGATCTGATAAGACTTAAATGCAAAAAAAATAAAAAAATAAAAAAAAGGACATTCAAAAAAAAAAAAAAAAAAAAAATGTTCCTTTAAGAGGTATGGGCGGAAGTGACGTTTTGAAGTTGCTTCCGCCCTGCTATGGTATAGAGACGGGTGGGGGCCATCTTAGCCTCACTTGTCTCCATACCCAGCTAGGAAAAGGACCCGATCGCCTCTGCCGCTACCGACGGCTCCGGTAAGCGGCGGAGGGCGCGGGAGAACCTCTCCCGTCGCCGATAACAGTGATCTCGTGCCGAATCCACCGCGGAGACCACCATTATCGTAAATACGACCAGCGCTTGAAGAGATGGATATCTTGGTTGTGGTAGCAGCTGCTGCCGTTACCGAGATATCCCTCTTCAAAAAAGGGACGTACATCGTCGTGCGCTGGTCATAAAGTGTTTAAAAATGTTTTAAAGCGGAATCAAACCCAAAAATGTTATATAGTGCAGCTTGCCAATCATTAGACGTGGTGGCTGCATTTATTTTCTTATTTTAGGCTTTTGTCCCCCTCCGTTTTCAGCTGGTGATCTGTCCAGTAACACACCGCCTGTATTAGAGTGCCACCACTCTGGATGAAGGAGCACCTTTGGACAGCAGCAATGCCAGCCTGCAGAGAGGGGAATTTTACATAGTGTTTCTAAATGTGCTGGTCTAACAAGTTGACTTCCAGCTAACACTAACAGTTACAGAAAAAAAAAAAAAAAAAAAAAAAAACACTTTTGGGATAAAGGTTTTACATAAATAAAAGCTGATCATTGCAAGCACCCTGTCCGCGGTAAATGGTTTATTGTTACAATCGTATACATTCGGCTGGAGAGCTTGTGCTTTTGAAATGACCAGGATAAAATAGAAATAGAAAAACGAATAAAGGCAATGAATACGGAAATCACATCTACGAGTTGGTAAGCTGCAATACAATAAAATGTTTGCTTTTGGTTTAATACCGCTTCAAAAACAAAAACGTACATTATGACTATCCACACAATGGAGGTGAATATAGGCCTACTATTCTAAGAGAGGGGACCCTCCCCTGTCAGAATACACTGATCAGCCAAAGAACACTTCCAACAAGGCTATTTGACAGAAGTCGTTCACTCAACATCTGTCGAGTAGGAGCAGCACACATGGATCGAAGCTCAGCCAGTCCCAGCCGAACCTGACAAACTTTGATCCACCTACAGTGCCTTGAAAACTTATTCATACCCCTTAAAAATTTTCACATTTTGTCGTCAGGTTACAGCCAAAAACGTATATTTTATTGGGATTTTATGTAATAGACCAACACAAAGTGGCACATAATTGTGACGTGGAAAGAAAATGATTTACAAATAAAATATGTGAAAAGTGTGGCGTGCATTTGTATTCAGCCCCCCTGAGTCAATACTTGGTAGAACCACCTTTCGCTGCAATTACAGCTGTAAGTCTTTTTGGGGATGGCTCTACCAGCTTTGCACATCTAGAGTGTGAAAGGTTCTATCAGATTGGATGGAGAGTGTCTGAACAGCAATTTTCAAGTCTTGCCACAGATTCTCAATTGGATTTAGGTCTGGACTTTGACTGGGCCTTTCTAAACATATGAATATGCTTGGATCTAAACCATTCCATTGTAGCTCTGGCTGTATGTTTAGAGTCATTGTCCTGCTGGAATGTGAACCTCCGCCCCAGTCGCAAGTCTTTTGCGGACTCCAACAGGTTTTCTTCTAAGATTGCCCTGCATTTTGCTCCATTCATCTTTCCATCAACTCTGACCAGCTTCCCTGTCCCTGCTGAAGAAAAGCATCCCCACAATATGATGCTGCCCCCACCATGTTTCACGATGGGGATGGTGTGTTCAGGGTGATGTGCAGTGTTAGTTTTCCACTACACATAGCGTTTTGCTTTTAGGCCAAAAAGTTCAAGTTTGGAGTCATCTGACCAGAGCACCTGATGCCAAATGTTTGCTGCGTCCCCCACATGGCTTCTCACAAACTGTAAAACTGGACTTTTTATGGCTTTCTTTCAACAATGGCTTTCTTCTTGCCACTCTTCCATAAAGGCCTGTGGGCAGATTCTCCCACCCTAGCGGTGGAACGCCGCAGCTCCTCCAGAGTTACCATGTGCCTCTTGGCTGCTTCTCTGACTAATGCTCTCCTTGCCTGGCCTGTCAGTTTAGGTGAATGGCCATGTCTTGATAGGTTTGCAGTTGTGCCATAATCTTTCCATTTTCAGATGATGGATGGAACAGTGCTTCATGACACGTTAAAGCTTGGGATATTTTTTATATAACCCGATTCTGCTTTAAACTACTTCACACCTTTATCCTTGGCCTGTCTGGTGTGTTCCTTGGCCTGCATGATGCGGTTTGTTCACTAAGGTTCTTTAACAAACCTCTGAGGGCTTCACAGAACAGCTGTATTTAAACAGATTAAATTACACACAGGTGAACTCTATTTACTAATTAGGTGACTTCTGAAGGCAATTGGTTCCGCTAGATTTTAGTTAGGGGTATCGGAGTAAAGGGGGCGGAATACAAATGCACACATTTGTAAAAAAACGTTGAACCATTTATCCTTTTCCTTCCACATCACAATTATGGGCAACTTTGTTTTTGTCTATCACATAAAATCCCCTCCAAAAAAAACGATTACGTTTTTGGTTGTAACCATGTGTTCACAATAAGTGAAAAATTGTAAGGGGTATGAATACTTTTTCAAGGCACTGTGTGGCCCACATTTAAATGATGCTTCAGTGCATTATCTGCTTCATCTTCCAGTTTCTAAAGTGGAATGTGCAGCTGTAATGCTTCACGTTTTTTTTTTATTCATCTAAAAGTTACTTCTTACCCAAAGCATCTAGCGAGTCCTTTTTCCATTAGCAAACCATATAGACTGAAGAAGTGGCAAGCAAATGCAGTTTGGCGGTTAGAGGTGACAGGGCATTTTCCTGTTAGTATGCTTTTCCCACATCATCTCCTCTAGTATGAAGATTAATGAAAGGGGTGAAAGAATAAGGCCAGCCATATACAAGGATTTTTTACTTAACTATAAAATTAATTTCTTGAAGTACAGGACAGGACAAAGGGTTCTTTAAAGAAGTTGCAAAAAACTAACTTTTTTTCTTAAATAAAACATGTTATACTTACCTGCTCTGTGTAATGGTGTTGCACAGAAAGGCTGCAGTGCTTTCCTTTCTGGGGTCCCTCTTCTTGGTGCACCACCATAGGAAGTGGCTTCCGGTTCACTCCTGAGCCGGGCTGTGTGCGTCTATAGCAGGGCTTGACAAATTTGCTTTGAATTTAGGAGCCAGCTAAAAAAGTTAGAAGCCAGTTTTTTTCGACTGGTAGGGCTTTGTT
The DNA here is from genome assembly GCA_028564925.1 of Lithobates sylvaticus. Taxonomy (NCBI): domain Eukaryota; kingdom Metazoa; phylum Chordata; class Amphibia; order Anura; family Ranidae; genus Lithobates; species Lithobates sylvaticus. The sequence continues at coordinate 169,087,570 of CM053026.1, forward strand.
TTCAGCAATACAGATGGCCAACCATTGATCCCTAAAGGGGGTTGCTGATAAAAGGGGATTCTGATCTAATGGGGGGGGGGGGGTCTCTAAGGGGGTGCCAATATGAAGGGACTCTGATATAATGGGCATGGGGGGGTGCTAGCAAAGGGACTCTGAACAAATGGGAGGGGGGAGGCCCTCTCTGCTGCCTGTCCTAAAATTGCAGGACACATCAGGCAGGAAACACTTGTTGCTGGGACCATGTGGTCATAGTCATACATTCCTGTCACCCCATACACTATCCCCCCTCTTTTGCTCCTGTTGGTGGGGACCCTGCTCTCAAACACAAACTGCCCTCCCTACCATCAGGCAGAGCGTGCAGGAGTCAAGATTCCAGGACCGGGGATGTACATATTTAGCAGCAAGGCCAGAACACTGCAGCTGTCCCTGCAGCTCTGATCCCAGCACACAGCCATTGCGGGTCAGTTGACCGAAAATAAATAAATAAAAAAAACAGAATGTCATGGCAAATCTGGGACAGTTGGCAAACATGCAGCGTAACTGCTTGGGACTTAAAGCGGTAGTAAACCATGTTTGAAAAGAAAGAGCTGGTCCTTCCGCAGGGTAAAGTCATAATGTGCTAGTATGCACCGCATACTAGCACATGCTGACAGACTTACCTGTGAAATGGATCTCTCCTGCAGCATCCTGTCACCGCTGACAGGGGATCCATCTTCACCCATTCTTCCTCCTGGGTTTGTCAGCTTCAGCCACCTGAATGGCTGAGATGAAAAAACGTCACTCCAGCGTACAGGAGTCAAGGCTGTGGTACAGCTTTCTCAATGGACAGCCGTGGGCATGCGCCAGTGATGTTACCGGCTGTTTCACATGTAAATATTCCCTAAACTGAAGGTTTAGGAGATATTTACAGTACCTACAGGTTAAACGTCTTCTTATAGGCTTACCTGTAGGTACAAAAGCAAAAAAAAAAAAAGAGTTTAACATTCTTAAAGAACAATTCAGCAATGGCATCCTCCATGATTAATCGCATGGCAGAGTCACTTTAAATTTGGAGTTGATTTCACCGTAATGTGTGTTCAGAGGGTAAAATTTGTATTTACAAAACTTTTTTTTTTTTTTTTTTTTTTTAAACACTAGATTTACTAGATTTGTCAATCTGATTTCCGTTCTACAAAATATTAGGAGTTCATCACTAGTAGAAAGGAGGAAGGTGCAGAGTAAATATATTTAGTTTACCAAAAAGTAAAAAAGCGAAAAATGATAAAAAAAAAAAACAACTTGAAAACAAACCATTGCAGAGAGCTACTGTCATCCACAATAGTGACACCATAGCTCCCCCATGTGTTTGTCAAGTGAACAGCACGGCCATAACATACAGCAATGCATTTGGATTGATGTAGAACATTAATGCTTTGCAGATATTAATGCCCTGAAAAAAATATCCTTCTGTTATCTCAATAAATGAACAAGATACGTTTGGTGAATTGCAAGTGAAGCAGAGAAGAGAATCGTGTTGGCCAGGCTTTTAAATCACTCTGAAATAACTCTTGAACATCTATCAGCGTTTTAATACTGCGCTCTGGTTACAATCCTCTGCAGTTGTCCCTGAATTTCATACAGAAATGATTTCTTGGTGTTCTGTAGATCTGCCAGACATTTTATGGCTGCTGTGGCACAACCTATTATAGGATGGGAATAGTGCAATGCTAATATTATTTATCAAGTGCTGGCAGTTTAAGCAGAGGTGTATTTCCAGAAGTCAAGGATAATGAACTCCTTGCAGAATAATATCCTAAGGCACATAGAAACTGTCACTGTGAAGCAATTCATGCAAAGCACCTACATGTCACTGCAAACATGCAAGCGGGTGGGATGAAGCGGCTTATAGCAGTCACATTCCAGCCATCCTATCTCTGATACAGGTTATAGGGGGCACACGATAACACCCCATTGGTGAAATGCCCCCACTTTTCCTGAATAATAAAGGGTCAAGGTATAATCAAAAGTAAAACGTTAAAGGAGAAGTATAGCCAAAGCTTTTTTGACTATACTTCTCCTATAGATCACAGGAGTGCAGTTCGTTCTGCACCCCTGTGACCTGTTTTTAGTTGACAGCTGGCTGGCTGAAGCCCGCTGCACCTGAACCCACAGAGCCCATCCATATGGTTAGGATCCACCCAGAACCCTAGACCAGCACCTGGCTCGGCCTCTCAGCAACCCTGACAGTCCCACTCTCTGCTCAGAGCAGAGGGGGAGAACTGAGCGATTGCAGTCTTTGAATGCTCAGTTGTCAGCAGAGCCAGCGGGGAGACAGATCCAGCATCGATCCCATCTAGGCAAGTATAAGGGCACTTGCACACTCACAGTGCCCGGTGTCTATTTTTAGCAGGGCTTTACCGTTGTTTTAGCTGCGCTTTTCGGCCGCTAGCAGGGCGCTTTTAACCCCCCGCTAGGGGCTGAAAAAGGGTCCACAAAGCGTCACTGCAGTGGCGCTTTGCCGGGCCTTCCCATTGATTTTAATGGGCAGGGGTGCTTTAGGAGCCGTGTATACACGGCTCCTAAAGCGCCTTAAAGAAGCTGCTAGCAGGACTTTGACATCCTGTCAGCCTAAAGCCCTCAGGCTTTAACATTGGAGTGACAGGAGAGGTGCTTTACAGGCGCTATTTTTAGCGCTATAGTGTCTGTAATGCGCCTCAGTGTGAAAGGCGTCTAAGAGACCATACTTCACTTTTAAAAGCACAAAGGCCTTTTCGAACAGCTGACTAGTGCTGTAGACAAGAACCACTAAAAACAGCTAGACAGTCAGGCTTCATGTACACCCCTGAACGATTTAACTTGACAGATAGTAACCGATGTTTACATGAAGCATTCAGATAACGGAGGAGAGTTCAGAGGCAGCTGAAAAAAAAAAAAAAAGCCCAACTGCTCCTAAACGTCCGTTAAAAGGATTTGAAATGGGCATCCTGGATAAGAAGAAAAGACTATGGCGTACATTTATTAAACTGAAAAAAGTTTACTCAGTTTAACTCCGTGTTCTCAGAGCAAAAAGATCTCCTCTGCAGCCAGTTTATGAATCGAGAACTTCAGTTTTTCCTCCGAATCCATGTAAAGGTGGGTGGGTGGGCTGCCTGTGATATCCATCTCTCTTGCTCGCCCGTTCTATACTGCTTACCTAAGGTACACAAAAATACGGAATAACTACCCAGACGGCTGATTGTAAGTGGTATTGATTTGGTGACATCCCACATTGGGAAGTATGTGGATTTTGATTTGCAACCGTTGGCCATTAAGACTCCTTTCTCTCAAAAACACCAAAAAAAATACAATTAGGTTTGCACACTGCAGCTTGAAAAAGTTGAGTACAGCTTTTTTTTTTCTGAGCTAAAATACATTAAATTGTAATGGGCCTATGCGCACAAGCGTGTAAACAAGCGTTGTGCATTCTTTGGAAAAAAAAATTAATTTAAATCTGCTTTTTTGTCAGTAATTTACACCTCATGCGTGCAAATACATACAAAAAAAATAAATAATAAAAATAGGTCTGAAAAAGTAGATACTCAAACAGGAGCCTCAAGGGGCCTTAATGTTCTAAATGATCTAAGCAAAGAATTAATCTGTGATCTGTTGACTTTTGCAATGGAATACTTATTGATTTTGGTAAAGAAACAAAAATTGATTGAAAAAACGGGTAGACATGGCACCTAGCTTGGCAAACTTATTCATGGCTTATTGGGAGCGTAAAGGCATTTATAAATGTTCTAAGCCCAAGATTTTACTATGGAAAAGGTATGTGGATGATGAAGGAAAAAAAGGAAAAAAAGATCGAAATGGGGACATCCCATGGAGGAGTTACCACCCCTCATAACTGCAAGCCAATCCAAAAAGGACAAATTATTTTCTATTTAAGTGGTTGTAAAGGCAGGTTTTTTTTTTTATCTTAATGCATTCTATGCATTGAGATAAAAAGTCTCCTGATGCTGCTCTTGATGAGGCAGCAACGTCGTCGCAAAATTTGCATGAGAGGTCCAGAATCAGAGCTTGGCGATATTGGACCCATCCGTTGATGGCACAGCGAATGTCCGTTGGATATTTCACAAACATGTATACATTAGTGAGTATATATGCTTTATGAACTATCTAAACTAATTACGACATTTTAAACAAATTTTTCTAGTATTTTTTATGGTTTACCATCATATTTCTGAGTTTTCTGGTCCAAAAAATTGGGTTCCTTTAAAAAGGCTTATAAATGCAAACGCGGCTAAACGCAGGTGCCTGCGTTTAGCTGCGTTTTGTGTCTGAAACGTGGAAAAGCAAAGTGTCTGAACGCATTTTTTTTGCTTCTGGAAAAATGAGGTTAAAACGCAACTGCATAAAAAACGGGAAAAAAACGAGACTGTGTACATGGACACATAGGATAACATTAAATGCTTTCAGGTGCAGTTGAGAAAAGTGTCCAACTGCCTCTGAACGCGCGTTTAACAGCGTCTCGTGTGCATGGGGCCTTAGGTTCAAACATTGCTGCTGAATGTTGATGCAGCCAAACATGTTTACGATACATGGTCACCAGTGTCAAATTTTCTCTTGCAGATGTAAACCCTGTATTTCCTGATGAAGCCATCTCTATAGCGAAACTAGTTGACATACTTTATGTATGCATTTGTTTTTATGACTGAAAAGTTCCTTTTGTATAAATAAAAACATTGTAATTATATATATATATATATATATATAATATATAGGTTTATTAATTACGCTAATGCATTGTACTGTACCGCGATAGTCCGACAGCTCCCCCCTCTAGAGGGCCTTGGTTTGGGGACCAGGTTCCTCTTAAAAACTTCTCTATACACAATCTCTCTATCCACACATACACACTTGCTTAGGTAGTGAGCATTGGCAAATTGACCTCCTGCTTGCTGGTGTCTGCACAGTTCTAGGACTAATGTGACCTCACAGAGTCAGTAATACAAGACTGTGGAGTCCTACCTTTGATAAGTAACCATTAAAAATAATCATCTTTTTGTCTGTAAGGGTGACAGTCTCCCCAGTGACAAAAAAGGGGATTTCTTCTAACTGACCCCCCAACATAAGCATCAATCTTCCTTCCCCTGGCCACCACCATAACAATAACAATAAGGGGTCCTGCTAGAGATGTAAAATTTCCAGGAATTTTGAAGCTCGAAAAAAAAAAAAAAAAAAAAAAAAAAAATATATGACTGAAAGTCATTCTGTTACGAGAACGTTGAGAAAAAACTATGTGCATTGTCATCATTGTTGTCCTCTTCACTTTTTAATATCTACAGGACACTTATTACATACAAGAATGTGTTTTCTCATCCTGGTAGCATTTGGAAATGCATATTTCATCTGACAATATTTGCAAATCACATTTTTCTTTTCAGAAGAACTTGTAATGTGAAAATACCTTCATATGCTAGATGTTGGTCTCACCATTTTTATGAGGGCAGTAGTAAATAAAAACAAGAAATTACTACTTTGCAAGTAGACACTAATCTATGGTTGTGTGTGTGGGGGTGGGGGAAGAACCAGATTACCGGTAATTAAATTATTATTTACACAGAAGTTTATAAAGATAAACTAATGTAGCTAAAATTATTTCATTTTCTGGATTCAGATGAATGTAAACCCTTACCTTTTTTAATTAAGTATATACTTTCAGGTCCCTTTTTGTTGCTCTGCATTTTCTTCCAATGCTTTTTGAGGCCTAGTGAAGAAGAGGACAGAACAAACCAAAACACACCCACTAACATGCAAAAGCAAAACTGAAACCTTTTTCTTGTTACAATAGCAGCACAGCACCTCCTAAAGGAAGAAATGCATACTGTTCTTGCATCGGAGGGTTCAGTTTGTTACCTAGGACTTGCTTGTCCTCAGATTTTTTTTTTTTTTTAGAAATGATTTGGAAAATATTTGAACACCCGGTCTTAAAATATTTTATTCATCATGTTAGAAATAAAATATTCCCCCCCTCCTCCCTCCTGCCCTGTGAGTCCTACCCAGATGAGGTGGGGGGCGAGAGCAGACACAGGGTTGATCTTTCCGGACCGGAGGCCGCAGACTGAGAATTTACTGCTGAGGGGGGCCATTGGCCCCACATTAACGGTTTCAAGGGTTTGGGCTTCGGGTACGTAGCAACCTAGGAACATACGTGTGCCCTTTGTCTGTTACCCTCCTGATATGTGAATAATGTATATGGAGGATCCCCCCCCCCCCCATTTTTTATTGAACGTTTCTATATATGTTGTACCCATTTCTTCGCCCAAGTTGGGCATTAATAAAAATTATATTTCCAAAAAAATAAATAAAAATAATTTTTTTTCTTTTTTTTTTTTTAATTCTTCCAATTTTTGAGAAAAAAAATAAAAAAAAACAAACACACACACACACACACACACACACACACACACGCCTTCATGACCTCCAACATGAGGGAACACTAAAATTTTCACTGATCACTTTTCTACACTGGCTATTTTTATTGCCTTCATATTATTCCACGATTATTACCAACCTAAATTTTCCAATAAAGGAGCATGAAATGGTTTTTAAAAAAAAGACGATCTTTTTGTAAAGGTCTAGATCAGGGGCAGGCAACCCCCGGCACTGGTGCCGGAAGCGGGAAGCCTCTTTTGCCAGCACTCAATTACCTCCCCATCAGCAGAGCAGCGCAGGGAAGTGTCAGTGAGACATTAATGCATTCCAATTTCAGAATTCCCCACGCAGCACCTGCACTGAGGGGGAGGCACTGTGCCCCCACACATTGCAAAAGATGGGAAACATTGTTTGGTTCTCTATAGGGGTGCAACGGATCGTCGCCGATCCGTGATCCGAACGGGTCACCCCGTTCGGATCGGCACACCCCGCGATCCGCGGAGCGCTCCGTGGCCTCGGCCTTAGGAAAGGCCGCGGCTTCGGCCTAGCTCCGGAGCGGCGCCGGCCATCTTGGTACACCCGGCGGCCTTAGGAAAGGCCGCGGCTTCGGCCTAGCGCCGGAGCGGCGGCCATCTTGGTACACCCGGCCACTGTTTACAATGTGATCGCTCCGTCAAATGATGGAGCGATCACTTGTAAAAAAAACTCTGCATTACCCAGCCAATACCCAGCATATACCCTGCATTACTCTGCATTACCCAGCCAATACCCAGCATATACCCTGCATTACCCAGCCAATACCCAGCATATACCCTGCATTACTCTGCATTACCCAGCATATACCCTGCATTACTCAGCATATACCCTGCATTACCCAGCATATACCCTGCATTACCCAGCATATACCCTGCATTACCCAGCATATACCCTGCATTACCCAGCATATACCCTGCATTACCCAGCATATACTCTGCATTACCCAGCTAATACTCTGCGATACTCTGCATTACCCAGCCAATACTCTGCGATACTCTGCATTACCCAGCCAATACTCTGCGATACTCTGCATTACCCAGCCAATACTCGGCGATACTCGGCATTACCCAGCCAATACTCGGCGATACTCGGCATTACCCAGCCAATACTCGGCGATACTCGGCATTACCCAGCCAATACTCGGCGATACTCGGCATTACCCAGCCAATACTCGGCGATACTCGGCATTACCCAGCCAATACTCGGCGATACTCGGCATTACCCAGCCAATACTCGGCGATACTCGGCATTACCCAGCCAATACTCGGCGATACTCGGCATTACCCAGCCGATACTCGGCATTACCCAGCCAATACTCGGCGATACTCGGCATTACCCAGCCAATACTCGGCGATACTCGGCATTACCCAGCCAATACTCGGCGATACTCGGCATTACCCAGCCAATACTCGGCGATACTCGGCATTACCCAGCCAATACTCTGCGATACTCTGCATTACCCAGCCAATACTCTGCATTACCCTGCCAATACTCGGCGATACCCTGCCAATATTACAGTGGGGGAGAGGATGTGGATATTACAGTGGGGGAGATGACGTGGATATTACAGTGGGGACTATATGGTGGCCGAATTTTCACAGGTTTTTGCAAATTCAATTATTATTTGCTGATCCGAAAAATGATCCGATCCGAGGATCGATCCGATCTGTGAGTTTTTTGATCCGTTGCACCCCTAGTTCTCTAACTTTGCTGTAGCTGTGATCGTCAGCTTTTGTGATGGGGGAAGAGATTGGGTGCAGTTCTGCTAGGGGAGTGGTGCCCGTTTCCAGAAGGGAGGACTGTCAATGGCCACTGCTAAAGCCAAATCACTAACCTGCTAGCCCCGTTCATCTGGGAGGAAGATGGCTCACTTGGTTGCCACTACCAATCTCAGAAAGGAGGGATTTCACTGTGATTGAGAAAACCACAATCAGGTGACAGTTTGTGGAATTACTGTTGAGCTTCTGGGAACTTTGTTGAAATTATTCCTGAACCTTTGCGTCACTTACTACTGAACCCCTGCACTCTGTGTCCTTTTAAGCCACAGCCAGAATTCAGCACAATGAAAATAACCACTTTCTCAGCTGTGGGGGCCCAACCTATGATCCTGCACACAGGCCCACCGCTGTCAGAAAATGCCCCTGACCTGAGCTCATCATTGTGCATCCATTCCATATGCTTGTATGTGACATCACATGGGCTGCAGAATTAGTGTGCCAGGACAGGAAGATGTGTCTCATCTCTGCTATCTTTCACCACTCTGCATATCGGAGATGAGCAGGGGGGTTCAGCGTTGACCTACAGGAGCAGGGGGGTACAGCGGTGGAACAGATGTGCTGCGGGGGGGACAGTGATCTGAGGTGTGAAGGTGCAGGAATTGGGGCCGATCTGAGGCGTGAGTGCAGGATGTTAAATTTCTCACTAAAGTAGTTTACAGCATTTACTTTATAAAAAAATCCTTTTCGTGATTGAGGGAGCGTGAAATTGTCATTTTTTGTTATAAAATCGGCACGCTCAATTACTTTGAAAACATTTTTCGGCACACTGTGCTCAAAAGGTTGCCTACCGCTGGTGTAGATTCTCTACAACACCATACATTTGCTATTTTAGCGATCTATCTATACACACAAATATATTTAATTAGCCTAACCCTGAAAATAAACCTTAAAAATAATTTCTGGATGTTGTGGGTTACGTTGAGATGTATTAACCATTATTAGATGTAAAATTCAGTAGAACAATAGGCTCTTTTGTAGCTATGTATACATTCCAACACTACGGTCTGAAATGAAATACATTTTCCACCGTACTTCACCATTTCCATTATTTCCTAAAAACATACAAATTATTCTCTCATGGACTTGCTAGTCGTTTAACCAGAATAGGATATAAAACTGCAATAACGCTAATTTATCCATTTTGAAGAGTTGTTTCAAGCTCGTTAGAATGCATCAGTATAAAATATAAAAAGTTGACTCTCCAACATACGGTTGGAGCAGACAATGACCCACCTTTTTACATTGTCGTTTTTTTTCCTTAGACCAAAATCCCATGGCACTTGCCCCATTTTGGCCTAAACATTAAAAATCCATTAACCCTGTGTACTAAATAATGGATGATGGATAACAGAGCTTTATTTTTGCAAGCACTACCCAATTTTATGGAGACACATTATAAAACCCATTAGTCCTCTACTCATTAGGTGGCAATCTTGGTGACCTTTCTTAGACTTCAAACTTTAAAGCAGCGAAGAGTGGGCAGTAAACGAGGTGCGATTACAAAATGAGCGGATTATCATTGTATAATGGCAGCAAAGAGGAAAAGGATTTCACTAACTCAGGAGCTGCAATGAATCAAAACAGGTACAGACTGCACTAAAGCACATTAATATCTTAATGTTATATAAAATACTCATCTTAAAAAAAAAAAAAAAAAAAAAAAAAAAAAAAAAAAAAGGAAAAAATTTGATGCTAGAAAGTTTAAGGGAATGAAAAACACTTCATTCCTCAAATTCATTCTAGTGACAGATAACAAGGTATATTGTGACTGCATGAATACCAGCTTAGTATTTGCTGTGCATTACAGGGTACTATTCGTCCTACATAAAACTATTCAGTAACCTTACAATAGCACTCGTCCATCTTAAAAACTGGGCATAGAAACAGAACAGTCTAATCAAGCAGAGTGACTGCATTTTATCCTGCATTGCTTGACTAAAAAGGTCATTGGATTTGCCCAGCAGCAGTTACCTTACAGCACTGTGCATAGATCTTATGAGGCCTACAGACGGAGGATAGTTGCATGCATGATGCCACCATCTAATCATTTTTTGAAAAGCTTTGCATGAACATGAAAACTAGCGTCTAAGAAGGGAGAGGAACACTGCAGCTGCCAATCTGTGGAAAATACTGACTGGTTGGGAAAATCTATCCTGGCCAATCAACTCCCCCTCGCATTTCTCTTCCAATTTCTGTGAATGGCCACATGTCTTTTAGACACCCCTTCACTAAAAAGGTTTTTCCCTATGCTAAGGTCACCATTGCGCTATTTGTACTGTATATCATTATCATATCCCCTCTCAAGCGTCTCCTTTGCCAAAGAGCACAAGTTCAATGCTTGAAAGTCTTTCCCCATAGCGTTAATCCTCTAGTCCCTTTTATAGCTTTGTTGCCCTTCTGTACACTCTCCAGTTCCAGTACATTCTTCCTGAGTACTGGTGCCCAGAACTGGAGGGAATACTCCAGATGCGGCCGGACCAGAGTGTTTTAGAACGGGAGAATTATCATTTTATCTCTGGAGTAAACTCCCTTTTAAATGCATGCCAATATTCTATTGGCTTTGCTGCAGCAGCTTGGCATTGCATGCCATGCATGAGCCTGTCATCTACTAGTAACTTGCGTTGTATCTTTAGCACCCAAATGCATTACCTTACATTTTTCAACGTTAAACCTCATTTGTCATGTAGTTGCCCAATCCATTATTTTACTTAGGTCTTCTTGTAAGGTTTTCACATCCTGCGCCAAAGTTATTGCCCTGCTTAACTTGGTCTCGTCCGCAAATATTGAGCAGTTTATCCCATCCTCTATATGGTTTAATTTATTCATAAACAGTATTGGTCCCAGGTAGGTTTGCACAAATACCCCTTTTTCAAGTACTCGCCGATACCTAATCTTTTTTTAATGTCATGTGACAAGGGGGGGGGGGAGTGGACAGTGTCTTTTTTTAAAAATTTTTTTACAATTTAAACCTTTATCATCATTCTCTTTTTTATCAGCCCTGTTGGGGGGCTTTGGTGACATATCAGGGGTCTAGACCCCCGACATCTCCCCTTTAAGACAAGAAAGGGGACTGAGGACATATTCCCCAGTCCCTTTCTCTGCAGCCTCAGCTGCGCTAAAAATGAAAGAAGAGGAGACAGCGGCTCCTCTCTATTAATAAATTGAAGTATCGTAAAACAGTTAGGATCACGGACTCTGCTCATTCAGAAAAGGAAGGAGCCGGTAAATTACATTTACCAGCTCCTTACTCCGCTCTCCATCCTGACAGATCCGGGGGGTGGGGGGGGGGACCGGAGGAGGACACCACATAGAGGGAGGATGACATCGGAAGCCAGAGGAAGCCCTGGGGAGCCGGACACAAGGGACAGACATGGGTGTTCGGTGCGGCGGCGGGGGGCAGTTACAAGCACTGATCCCCTTGTATAGCCTTTCAATAAAGCAGCTCAAAGATGCAGGAGTGAGAGGAGGAGAAGCGGCTGTCAGCTGCTTTATTGAAAGGATATACGGGGGAAATCAGTGCTTGTAACTTCCCCCACACCGATCATCTGTGAGGCTGCTTGTCCCCCCCCTGCTACACTGAGGAAGCCTGACCCGATACAACAGGTATTGGAGCATTTGCACTAAGTACTAATACTTGGCATCGGTGCAACCACAGTCCCAGGACCAACATTTACTCCAACCCATACAAATACATTGACAGTCTTGTGTAGACTCTTGAGAAGAAGGAGAAGGAGAAGGAGAAGGAGAAGGAGAAGGAGAAGGAGAAGGAGAAGGAGAAGGAGGAGAAGGAGGAGAAGGAGAAGGAGAAGGAGAAGGAGAAGGAGGAGAAGGAGGAGAAGGAGGAGAAGGAGAAGGAGAAGAAGGAGAAGGAGAAGAAGAAGAATCCACACTTGTGTTCCTTTAGGCTGGTTTAACACTGGGGCGGTTCGCAAGCGCTATTGCGCTGCAGGCGCTATTGCGCTAAAAATAGTGCCTGCAAACCGACCTGAAACAGCTGCCCGACCTGTGTCCCCGAGGGCTTTCACATTGGAGCGGTGCGCTAGCAGGACGGTAAAAAAAAAAAAGTCCTGCTAGCAGCATCTTTGGAGCGGTGAAGGAGCGGTGTATTCACCGCTCCTACCCATTGAAATCAATGGGACACCTCGGGGATACCGCCGGCAAAGCGCTGCTGCAGCGGTGCTTTGCGGGGGGGGGGTTTTAACCCTTTTTCGGCCGCTAGCGGGGGTTAAAACCACCCCGCTACCACGGCTAAAACGATGGTAAAGCAGCGCCAAATATAGCGCTGCTTTACCGCCGCCGCCCGCACTGGTGTGAAACCAGCCTCAAGTGCATGCAGTAACTTACTCTCAATCGTGTGTTAGAGGGGCTGAAGTTTTTTTTGGAGTCAAGACACAGAACCCAAAATGACCAAAGGAAAAAAAACACTGGAAAAAACTAAAAAACTAAAACTAAAAAAACAGTAAAGTTAGCCGATTTTTTTTTTCGTCCAAAAGTTTTGATTACTTGTTTTTGTGTATTTAATATATAGTTTTTTTTTTTTTATCTAAATTATACATACAAGTGAACTGATTGGAGGTTTGTTTTGTTTAATAAATGTTTAAATGTAGGAAATTTTCTGTATCACTTATTACTTACGGCTGCTTTCACACTGGAGCGGGCAGGCGTTGACGGTAAAACGCTGCTAGTTTTAGCGGCGCTTTACTGTCATTTTAGCGACGCTATTCGGCTGCTAGTGGGGCACTTATAACCCAGCTAGTGGCCGAGGAAGGGGTTAAATGTGCCAGTGAAGCGCCGCTGCCAAAATCGCATTGCAGGCGCTTCGGCAGCGGGTCCCATTCATTTCAATGGGCAGGAGTGGTGGAGGAGCAGTTAACACCGCTCCAAAGATGCTGCTTGCAGGGCTTTTTTTAACGTCCTGCCAGCGCATCGCCTCAGTGTGAAAGCACTCAGCCTTTCACACAGACTGCAGGGGAGCCGTTTTTGCAGGCACTTTACAGGCACTATTTTTAGCCCAACAGCACCTGAAAAACGCCCCAGTGTGAAAGGTGTCTGTTAGATGTTATGAGATGAAGGGAAAAAAAAAAAAAAAAAAAAAAAAAAAAAAAATCGGCATCATATATCGGCCGCCGCGATTTCTAAATATCGGCATCGGCCAGAGAAAAACCCATATAACAAAACAATGCTGAATTTAACCCACTCAACGGAACAAACACTCAGCTCCCTAAACAATGTATTACTACAAACAGTAGACTCAGTGGCTCCAAAACGCAGAACACTTATCCGGAGGAAAAACTCGGGATGGTTTAATAGCTCTCTCGCACTACTCAAGCAAGAATGCAGAAGAGCGGAAAGAGCATGGAGAAGAAATCCTACCAAGGAAAATCAGACAAACTACAAAGGACTCATGGAGAATTATCACAAAGCAATCTTCAAAGCTAAACAAGATTATTTTTCAAATACCATCTCATCGGCCTTAAATCGCCCTCGGGAACTTTTTAAAATAGTTGCTCAGTCAATGAACCCGGTATGCTTAAACCCCCCAAAAGAAACTCAAGCTTTCTGCAATGAATTATCAGATTTTTTCATTGACAAGATCGACAACATCCGGAAAATAATTCATCAGAAAAAAACATGCAATCGTAGTCAACCAGAGCAAAAAGAAGACATCAATATAAACATCCCACAACCACCAAAGTTTTCTCTGACCCCAATCACCACAAAAAACATCATCAAAAACCTCAGAGACAGCACATCTCCGATTGACATCATCCCCACAAAACTCCTGAAAGAATGCTCCGACATCTTGGCTCCCACCATAACTCACCTCATAAATCAATTGTTTAAAGAAGGGATTGTTCCGGGCGCCCTCAAAACAAGGGATCATCAAACCACTGCTAAAGAAACCCAACCTCGTCCCTCAGGATCCAAACCACCGCAGACCGATAACAAGCCTTAACAACATCTCCAAGATTATGGAGAAGGCGGTAGTACAAAAGATACAACGCCACCTGGACACACACAAACTCCTGGACCCTCTACAATCAGGCTTCCGCCCAGGCCATGGTACAGAAACAGCACTCCTGAAGATATGGGACGACGCCCTTGAAGCAGCAGATGACGGAGAATCATGTCTCCTGGTACTGTTGGACCTCAGTGCAGCGTTTAATACTGTGGACCACAATACTCTACTCATCCATCTCAGAAGTAGCAGGAGTCACAGACGCAGATCTACAATGGTCCGCATCCTTCTTAGGAAATCGCACCTGCAGAGAGACTGGCCATTGGAATACATTTACATGCACATATATTATGCTCATAAGCTCCTCTCCAAACACCGCTTTGGGGCTTTCGTTATGTCTCTAAACACGGTTTAAAATAAATAAATAAATAAATAAAGGCTAACATAGAACTGTGTTTAAAGTGTTACTAAAGCCACAAAACTAAAATCAGCCTGTATATGCATTAAAGCATGCTTGTTATACTCACTGTGGAATCTAATAAAGTTAATTCTCGGAATTGTGTAAAAAGGCTGTTTGATCCTGTATGCACAGATCCTCTCCTCCCTGCACTGTCCCCCTGGACAAGTCCAGATAAGACAGAGCCTTTGGAGTCAGTCTGCACATGCTCAGTTTGGTGTGTATTGCTAGAGAGGTCTTTTTTTCCCCCTTTGGGGAGTGCAGCACTGTCCAGGCAGAGGGTCAGGAGCCCTGCAGCCTCATAGGACAGCTTAGTGCAGTGTGAAAACTCCTACAAGCTTCAGCAGGAACTGATAGAAATCACCAGACTGCTATATACTGCTCATCAGAAAAGTTATTTAGCCGTTTATATTTAATAAAATAATTGCATTTCCATGTTCTGTGTACGGTGGGAGACCAGCTATAGCGAATACAGGGTCCTGGGTTTAGCAACACTTTAAAGCCATAAATATATGTTGTATGCCTACAACAGCAATAACTAGGTGCACTGTCCCTTTAAAACTTCCCAATCAGTATTTAACATATAAAAAAGTCACCTCATACACTGATAAGTGGTCAAACAGTGTAATAAAAATAAATCAACATGAATTATTGCGAGCAGTCTTTAATAAGTGAACTACATCCACAACAGATAAAAACCCCACCTGCTTATCGCAAAGATTGACCCCAGGAGTTAAGAGGTCAACAGCACCCTGGTTAACTTCGCAGCAAGCACTGCCAGATCATCAGCTCCCCCGTTTCAAACCCAAGAACAGTGGTTTTAATATTCGATTTTAAATGCCCTAAGGCCTAATGGCTCCAGCAGGATTTCAATCACCATAAGCAAGACTGGAGAATCTATAGTGCATTAGCCTTTAAAGTGTTTCTAAAAGCTGAAGGTTGTTTACCTTCATGCATTCTATGCATAAAAAAAGGTTAAAAAAAGTTCTTCGCCTGATTGTCCCTGAGCCCATACCTCTTATCCTGAGTAACCAGTTAATGCCTTTGGAACCCTTGGCCGGGATTAAGCCACAGGCAAGTGTGACCTATGTAACAGGGGGGTCGCACAATCTGGTAAGGGTCAGTGTGTTTGGACGGTGGAGGTGCTTTTCTTTTCTCTCATCAGATCACCCCTTCCAGTTGATGTTTACTGAATAAGATCACTGCGGAATTTCTGGAGTCTTTGTTGTGTTCTATTTGTCATTGCAGAATCACACAGGCTTTTCTAAAGACAGACTATCACCAAAGACTGTTTTTTTGTTTACAATTTTTCTGTCACCATGGACTTTTGTTGAACCTGTCACTAATTATATGCTCTAGGAGGTGCAAATCCAGTATCCTAGTTTGAATTCACAAATTAATTGGTACACTTTTGTGTTTTAGTTTACAATCATATGATTGTTTGCAGCGCAGTTGTCTGTTTTTTATTTTAATAAAAAGAATGCCACTCAAAAATCGAGCACGCATGCACAACATCAACACCAAAGTTCTTCCCCTACACGTTTCTTCAGCATAAATGCCCTCAGGGGAATGGAGTCTATAACAGCTGCTTTTTTTTTTTTTTTTTTATGCCTGTGTGGCCTTGCAATGTTTTGCTTTTGGAAATTTGATGTGTATAATGTGCGTTTTATTTTTTATTTTTTTAAAATAGGCATCTACATATGCTTTTAATGGAGTAACTGGCTGTACCAGACAACATAGCATTTAAAAAAAAAAAAAAAAAAAAAAAAAAAAACAACAGTTTACTACAAGTTTTATATATGGAATTCTTTTTACAGTGCCTCCCCACTAGAATTAAATCATCATGGCTGGATATCTAAAGAACTGAAAGAATGGGTTCATGGGAGCAGGAGTCTTCCTCCTAGTCCAATTTAGACATTCTTAGTGGTTACTGAGAATGTCTAAATGTTACTGTACATGATTCCTGCATTTTATTATTAGAAAAAAAAAAAAATCTTCTTTTATGAAACTGCTCGGAAGCCATGTTATGGGTTATAGGCAATATCTACAGTACCTTGAAAAAGTATTCATACCCCTTGAAATTTGCCACATTATGTCATGTTACAACCAAAAACCTAAATACATTTTATTGGGATTTTATATGACAGACCAACACAAAGTGGCACATAATTGTGAAGTGGAAGGAAAAAAAAAATTTTTTTTTTTTTTTTTTTCTACAAATAAAATATGTGAAAAGTGTGGCGTGCATTTGTACTCAGCCCCCTTTACTCTGATACCCCTAACTAAAATATAGTGGAACCACTTGCCTTCAGAAGTCACCCAATTAGTAAATAGAGTCCATCTGTGTAATTTAGTCTCAGTATAAATACAGCTGTTCTCTGAAGCCTCAGAGGTTTGTTAGAGAACCTTAGTGAACAAACCGCATCATGAAGGCCAAGGAACATACCAGACAAGTCAGGGATAAAGGTGTGGAGAAGTTTAAATCAGGGTTAGGTTATAAAAAAAAAATATCCCAAGCTTTGAACATCTCACGGAGCACTGTTCAATCCATCATCTGATAATGGCAAGGGTATGACAACTGCAAACCTATCAAGACATGGCCGTCCACCTAAACTGACAGGCCAGGCAAGTGGAGCATTAATCAGAGAAGCAGCCATGAGGCCCATGGTAACTCTGGATGAGCTGCAGAGATCCACAGCTCAGGTGGGAGAATCTGTCCACACGACAACTAGTCGTAAACGCCACAAATCTGACCTTTATGAAAATGTGGCAAGACGAAAGCCATCGTTGAAATTAAGCCATAAGTCCTGTTTGCAAGAAGCCACGTGGGACACAGCAAACATGTGGAAGAAGGTGCTCTGGTCAGATGAGACTAAAAGTGAACTTTTTGGCCTAAAAGCTAAACGCCAAGTGCAGCAGAAAACTAACACTGCACATCACCCTGAACATACCATCCCCACCGTGAAACATGGTGGGGGCAGCATCATGTTTTGGGAATGCTTTTCTTCAGCAGGGACAGGGAAGCTGGTCAGTTGATGGAAAGATGGATGGAGCCAAATACAGGGCAACCTTGGAAGAAAACCTGTTAGAGTTTGCAAAAGACTTGAGACTGGGGCAGAGGATCACCTTCCAGTAGGACAACGACCCTAAACATACAGCCAGAGCTACAATGGAATGGTTTAGATCAAAGCATATTCATGTGTTAGAATGGTCCAAATCCAGACCTAATTCCAGTTGAGAATATGTGGCAAGACTTGAAAATTGCTGTTCAGACGCTCTCCATCCAATCTGACAGAGCTTCAGCTATTTTGCAAAGAACATTTTCACTCTAGATGTGCAAAGCTGGTAGAGACATCCCCCAAAAAGACTTGCAGCTGTAATTGCAGCGAGAGGGGGGGGGGGGTTCTACAAAAGTATTGACTCAGGGGGGCTGAATACAAATGCACGCCACACTGTTCACATATTTGTAAAAAATGTTGAAAATCATTGATCATTTTCCTTCCACTTCACAATTATGTGCCACTTTTTGTTGGTCCAATCCCAATAAAATACATACGTTTTTGGTTGCAACGTGACAAAAATTTGGAAAATGTCAAGGGGAATGAATACTTTTCAAGGCACTGTACATCTCATCTACATTCAGGTACCACATGATGCCTCCGTTATCAAGGGTTTAAATACATGGTTTCAGGTGAAACCTCCACTTCTACAGTTAAAGGGGTTGTAAAGGCAGCAGGTTTTCTTTTTTTTCCTAATGCATTCTATGCATTAAAGATAAAAAGCCTTCTGTGTGCAGCAGCTCCCCTCAGACCCCCTAACACTTACCTGAGGACCCTCTCTGTCCAGCAACGTTCACAAGTGTCTCAGCAGTCCAAGATTCTCCCTCCCAATTGGCTGAGACACCGCATCAGCACCATTGGCTGGCTGACTTTGGCAGCAGCAACAGCCTATCAGGGGAGAGGGGGGGGGGGGGTCGGGGCTGCGTGTCTGAATGGACACAGGGAGCCGTGACTTGGCTCGGGTGCCGCCATAGCAAGCTGCTTGCTGGGGGGGGGGGGGGGGCAGGATCACAGAAGAGGGGGTTCGAGAAGAGGAAGTTTTCTGGCAGCTCTGTGCAAATCCACTGCAACAGAGCAGGTAAGTAGAACTTTTTTTTTTTTTTCCCCCCCATAAAAAATAACAAACACTTCAGTATCACTTTAGGCCCTGCCTACTCATTACCCTAAATTTGAGGGGCATCAAGCTGCTGCACCAAAATCATGAAATTTAATGTGGTGCACAGAAGAAGCCTTTTCTGGCTAATAAAGAGGCTCTTCTGGCTAGTGAACCAATTCAAATTAGCAGGATCGGTCACATTGGTGGCCACAGGTGCCCTTTAATGTACTCAAGGCTGAGACAGAACTATATTTCCATAATTGGCTCCAATTTTTTTTTATAAAATTTACCTATAAAAAAAAAAAAATATATATATATATATATATCGGTGAGCATGTCAAAGAAGGAAATCAGTAGATGCATAACTCATTCTGAACTTCTGAACAATTTAATTACACCTAACAAGCCTCTTGTATGTAATAAAAACAAACACACACACACACACACACACACACACACACACACACACGTAAGAAAAGGGGGGGGGGTGGAGGTAATGCAAATAGACTGCCACTGTCAATTCTCTCAGATTTGGATTATAAAATTAAACACGAATCATACTGTGAACATTCTACAAGACTTCACTTAAACCTCCAGGACATAAACTATAGTTACTAGGATAAAAATTTGACTAATCCTCCTAGCATCATGAAAGCCTAATAGACATCCCAGAGAACATTTAAATTAATTTGAGATGCATACTGAGAACACAGGGTACCTACACAGCAGTTTGGCTATAGAGCACCAGTCCAGCCCAATCCCATTTTTCTGTAATCTGGTGATTCTGGAACATTTACAGCACCCTACACACAGGAAGTCTTAAAAAAAAAAAAAAAAAAGTAGAAACGGTGGTGTACGTGGTTTGTCAATCCAGGGCTGGTGCTACCCACTAGGCTGAGTAGGCAGCTGCCTAGGGCGCACTACCACCTAGGGCGCCGCAACGGCCTCTGTCCCGGTGAAGCTCCAGAAGTGTGAGCTTGGTGCCGGGCCAGCTGTCCCCGGGAACACATCCGATGCGTACAGACAATCCTCCGATGTGTCACACTGAGGGCCCCGCTGCCACATCGCCTCAGTCATATCTTGCAGTGCCGCTCTAGGACTCCTTTGTGTGAATGCAGCGGAGGGGCAGGGCTCGGTGAAGATGGGAGCATTGAGAGTTGCAGCATCTGTTAGCTGACCTCACGACCAGCGGGGACACCATTGAGCAGCTGGATGGGGATGCTGGCAGGTACTCCTAAGCAATACTGCCCGCCCGCTGCTGAGGAGAACCCTGATGTGATGGTCAATCAAGCCATGAAGAGCAGAGGTAAGGAGGATGGATCCTCCCCGATCTTCAACAAGTTATGTGTGGGGGGGTGAGTAGTGCAGGAAGTAGGAGTCAGGTAGGTGGGTCCGGGTAGGAGTCAGGTAGGTCAGTGTGTCCGGGTAAGGGTCAGGTAGGTCAGAGTGTCAGATAGGTGGGTCAGTGTATGCGTCAGGTAAGTCCCCTGTGTTACAAGGGCAAGAAAAAAGGAGGGGTGAAATCAGAGGTGAAGTCAAAATGAGGTTTCGCCTAGGGTGGTGATGGCGAACCTTGGCACTCCAGATGTTTTGGAACTACATTTCCCATGATGCTCATGCACTATGCAGTGTAGTATCATGGGAAATGTAGTTCCAAAACATCTGGGGTGCCAAGGTTCGCCATCACTGGCCTAGGGTGTCAAAAATCCTTGCACCAGCCCTGTCTCAATCAGCACATTCAAATCCTCCTTTTCAGTCATAGATGACTGAAGATGCAAGAAGCACAGAGCAGGCTACATAGTAACAAAGCAGACGCAACACTCCAACTTCTCTCTTACAGCTTCTGTATATAGTAATACATGCTTATTCAGGGTTGAAAACTCAGATTAAAAAGCAATTCCAATTAAAAAAACCTTGTAATGAGGGGCTCGCATTTTGTGGCTGCAGCTTGTAGCGTCCGCCAACTTTTTGAGCCAGGTCACAGACCGTCCAGTGCACGACTCGCTAATTTCCTCTGTGTTGCATCACAAATGTCCAAAAGCTAAATGTGCTAATTGCTCTGCCTTTTGTGTGCCCGTGTCAGAGCTTATTACGGTTTTCTTCTCACCTGAACTAATGCTAGACAGAGACCCAGGGACTGTGGCATATGTAGTCTTTTCAAAAGGAAATGTTGGTTCTCACACCACAGACACAGAACCTGCCCAGTGCCCTGGTTGCCATGCCACATATTTGAACACAAATGTTTTGCGCTACTTATTAGGCACGTCTTGGGCAACAAAATTACACCATGAAACTAAATGATCTTTTTATGCAGGTGAAAAAACACAAGGTGTAGGTAGGAAGGTTTAGAGCACCTTTAACAAATGAAAGCATTCTGTAAATCGCAATTCATGTTAAATATTAATCCAAAATGTCACTATATTAACTTTAATCTGGAATCCTCTGCAGAATAACACACACACACCTCTAGGGACAGGATCAGCAGGAGGCAGAAAGAATAGACTTTCTAAAGTCAGTGCGGTGTAGCTCCTCTCCTCCTGGAGGCAGGCTGGAATGTGAATGGTGGTTTTGGGAAACTTCAGTATTGCTCATTTTTGTATGAGAGGGCATTCTAATGCCACTAAATGAAGCTGAGGCAATCATAGAAGCCATCATTTGTTTTAAAACAAATTAATGTAAAGGCCATGACCTTTTCTTTAAAAAAGAATGTGAAATGGAACTTGTTAATTTATTTTTATTTATTTTTTTTTTTTTAACTGCTGTCCATGGTACTGGGAGATTCACCCTCTGCATTCATCCTGGTGACCACTGTATCTGGTACAGAAAGTGATGGTTATTCCAACATCAAAGGCTTCATTTCTAAAGACATTCTTTAAATTTGTTCAGACATTATTTTCACAGCTGTCATGAAAATTCCTTTAAATATGTCCAAAATGTTTGCCTACTATCAGGGAGGATTGGATTTAAGACCCCTTTCACACTGGGGCGCATTTCAGGCGTTTTTCAGGCTCTTTAGCGTTAAAAAAAAAAAAAAAAGCGCCTGTAAAGCGCCTGAAAGAAGCCGCAACTGCAATCGCAATGTGAAAGCCCGAGTGCTTTCACACTGAGACCCCTTTCACACCATGGCGTTTTTCAGGCGCTTTAGCGTTACAAAAAAAAAAAAAAGCGCCTGTAAAGCGCCTGAAAGAAGCTGCAACTGCAATCCCAATGTGAAAGCCCGAGTGCTTTCACACCGAGAAGCTGCACTGGCAGGGCGTCAAAAAAAGTCCTGCAAGCAGCTTCTTTGCAGCACTTTTAGAGCGGTGAATACACGGCTCCTAAAGCGCCTCTTCCCATTGAAATCAATGGGAAGCGCCTGAAAACCGACTGTAGCAGCAGCGCTTTGTGGGCGTTTTTAACCCTTTTTTGGTCACTAGCAGGGGTTAAAAGTGCCCCACTAGCGCGCGAAAAAAAAAAGGTAAAGCGCCGCTAGTTTAAGCGGCACTTTACGAGCGTTTTTTGGGCACTGGCAGTCTGAAAGGGCTCTTAAAGCACATTGGAATTGCAGATGAGGCTTCTTTCAAGCGTTTTACAAGTGCTTTTTTTAACGCTTAAGCGCCTGAAAAACGCCCCAGTGTGAAAGGGGTCTAAATCAAATCAATTTAAATCACTAGTTAAAAGGCTTGATTTGAATCATAATTTTTAGAGCAACTGTCATCTCTATTCCACAGCGGCTCCTTCTCTGACTGCTGTTGACTCACCGACAGTCGTTCACTTTATTGGGACAGCTGGTGATGCGGCAGTGACACAACAAGGTGAGGGATGTGGCAGCAGGCGAGTGGATGCCCGCTAACAGGCACTGCCATGATGGATCTGAAATGACAGGTGCTCTATAAAAAGGCAAGGACTCATTCTCACTGGTAGTTAGAATCTTTAATATTTGCAACAAAATGAAGGTTTCCGATTTAGAATAAGCTGTCAGGTTAGTAATTATTCCGAAACTGGGTGTCTTATGGTCTGCTGCCATTTTGCTCCTCAAGGGAGGAATAAAGCACTTCAAGATATGTGCAGAAAGATCACAAGGTTTATAAGCTGCTTAGGAGGTTTCACTTTCCTTTTTGCTGCTTGCCCTTCCTCCTCACACTGCTACAGATGCATTTCTCTTCAAATCATACAGTTTGTAGTGTACATAGATTTGCAAAACAATGGGATAAAGGAATATTCCTGAACTTTGTTTTAGCTCAAAGTTACTGTGAAATTGTGTGAATGCATCAATGCAGTGCACGTCATCTCAGCTTGCATTCATTGAATGAGTTTCCCAAAAATGTACCGTATATACGCGTGTATAAGCCGAGTTTTTCAGCACATTTTTTTGTTTCATGCTGTACTTCCCACAGACTGGACAGGGGGATCTTCATTCCCCCCTACTCTAGCCAAAAAAAAAAAAAAAAAAGATGGGGGGTGGGGAATCAGCGTACGCTTTAAGTTTGCTATTAAACAGACGAAAGTGACAAAAATGTTTACTATATAGTTCAGCTACATTTCACAAATCTCATTCAAATCTTCTCTTCGACTTCCCTTATACCAGTCAGGATTAGACATTGTACAATAAATTCTCAGCATTTCCTGACACTTCTCTCCAATTACCTGAAGCAATATTCTGCCCACAAAGGCATATTCTGATCTAATTAGGATCTACTTGTCATAACAGACACAACTGCCATTGCAGATCTCTGGGGTACAATCGAGTATGCAGAACTGCATGAGGTATGTGGTATGGCTTTTGATCCAAGTCAATTTATAGATTCTTCATCAGTTCTCAGATTACCTTTTGCCTCCTTTATTTCCCTCTGGGATTTCTGCCACTTTCTCAATCTCGTCATTTTGTTCGTAAGCAAAAAGGCACAAAATGATCATTGGTAGTAGTTGGCTTGCTGTTTGTGTCTTAACCACTTCAGCCCCGGACCAATTGGCAGCCAAAGGACCAGGCCCCTTTTTGCGATTCGGCACTGCGTCGCTTTAACTGACAATTGCGCGGTCGTGCGACGTGGCTCCCAAACAAAATTGGCGTCCTTTTTTTTTTCCCACAAATAGAGCTTTCTTTTGGTGGTATTTGATCGCCCCTGCGGTTTTTATTTTTTGCGCTATAAACAAAAATAGAGCGACAATTTTGAAAAAAATGCAATATTTTTTACTTTTTGCTATAATAAATATCCCCAAAAAATATATAAAAAAACATTTTTTTTCCTCAGTTTAGGCCGATACGTATTCTTCTACATATTTTTGGTAAAAAAAAAAAAAAAAAAAAAAAAAAAAAAAAAAAATCGCAATTAGCGATTATTGATTAGTTTGCGCAAAAGTTATAGCGTTTACAAAATAGGGGATAGTTTTATAGCATTTTTATTAATATTTTTTTTATTAGTAATGGCGGCGATCAGCGATTTTTATTGTGACTGCGACATTTTGGCGGACACATCGGACATTTTTGGGACATTTGTCATTTATACAGCAATCAATGCTATTTAAATAGCACTGATTCCTATGTAAATGACAGTTGTAGTGAAGGGGTTAACCACTAGGGGGCAGGGAGGAGTCAGTGTGACGTGTTGTGTTTTTTTTTACAGTAGGGGGGCGTGGCTGTACGTCTGATGTCATTGATCGGCGTTTCCGATGACAGGGAACCGCCGATCACTGACAGTCAGTGTAGGAAGCGCGGGGAGAGGTTTGTTTACACAAACCTCTCCCCGTTCTTCAGCTCCGTAACCCGATCGCGGGATACCAGCGGCGATCGGGTCCGCTGGTCCCGCGGCCGTGGTCACGGAGCTCCCGACCGGGTTGCGCCCCGGGCAGGCAAATTAAAGGGGACGTACAGGTACGTGCTTTTGCCTGCCCGTGCCATTCTGTTGACGTATATCTACATGAGGCGGTCGGGAAGCGGTTAAAATGGGCCCATGCATTATTCAGTGAGTTTAAGCAACACGAAAGCTGTGGTGTGCCAGGGGTAAGGGTTACTAAGCTTGCTTTCTCAATGTGATCTTTTCCCCCCATTGAAGAAAGAATAAAGCCTAAGCACAAAAGGTATTTACTACCTAGATTTTGTAATGAACCATTTGGTTCATGTTACAAATATTTACAAGAAAATAAATAAACCTGGTAGTCACACTAGATTCCCAATGTGAACCTATTGTGCCTATGACTTTTCCGGCAGCGTTGAAAGCCAAAAAGTGGTGGTCACCATCCAAATCTTCACAAGCTACGCAAAGCGGTCATCTACTTTTTATGTGCTACACTGCAACAGACAACAGTTAGTCAATAGAGAGGAGCTCCGAACTCATCTCTAATGCCAGCTCAGGGGCGTGGCTTGGCGCATGGAGGAGACGGACGCCTGAGAGATCAGCTCCCGCTCCCACCACGCTGAACGGCACACAGCGGGACCGTAAACGGCGCCATCGGCTCTCCACATGAGCAGGAGAGGAGGCAGCAACACCCCCCGCTCCTCGGGACCCTCAAAATCCGCCGAGATCGGCACTTATTTTACGCCGAGGGGGACTTCCAGCAAGGCCGCGCCGGCCTCCAAGATGGCGGCGACCCGCTCGGCGGCGGCTCAGGCAGCCCACGCTGCCTCACAGGTACAGGCCTCACAGCCTCTCCAGCCCCCTTCCCCCCCTAGATCTCCAGGCCGGGAGCACAGCACCCACACAGGACATGGGAGCCCCCACAGCCCCAGAAGCCCCCCCCGCTCGAGAAGCCCCTCTCCCCCTCATGGCAGACAGGGACAGTGGGACATGGAGAGCTACATTAAAGCTCTCCCAACAAAGGGGGACATTGAGGCCTACATCAGCAGGCTGGAGAGGTCCTACAAGCGTGAGATAACAGACCTACGCCACGACATAGGACAGCGCTTTGAGGACATTGAGGGTGCTGTGGAGGAAAACGTGACCAGAATAATGGAGCATGATGATATCCTCCAACAGCATACGATACAGATACAGCAATTATTCTACGGTTTAGACGACCAAGAGAACAGGAGCCGCCGCAACAACATCCGCATACGCGGAGTTCCTGAAACGGTTGAAAACAAAGACCTGCCGCTAGCAGCAACCGCCATGTTCAATCAACTACTGAACAAACCCAAAGACGACCCCCTGGAGATTGACAGAATCCACAGATCCCTCGGCCCCCGCAACCCCAACCCAGCATATCCCCGGGATATAATCTGCCGTATACACTTCTTCAGCATTAAAACGGAAATAATGCAAGCTGCTCGCAACCAGGAATCTATCCTGTTTAATGGTTCCCCTATAATGCTCCTGACGGACTTATCCAAACAGACATTACTCATGAGGAAGGCCCTGAAACCGGTGACGGATGCTTTACACACCAAGCAGATAAAATACAGATGGGGCTTCCCCTTCCATCTCTTCGCATCTCAGGATGGCAAATCTGCAACTTTCCGCACCCTAGGGGATCTCCCTAACTTTTTAGGGACTTTTGAGCTTCCGCAAATCAGAATCCCAGACTGGCCCCTGCAAGCAACAACGCCAGGCTTCTCCAAGCATCCCGGAGGGGACAGAAACACCAAGAAGAAAAGAAACAGACCGAACAACCCCACCTACCCACCAGGGTGACTAACTTTTGATCCTGCCAGCGCAGACCGCCCAACAATCCAGAGTCCTGGCAGATGAAGCGCCACCCATCATTCTGCCAGTCATACCACTCCTCATCTGACTGCCCATGATGAGAGACATCTGCTTTACTCCTCACCCTCTTTGGTTTTCTCTCCTCTTGTTTTTTCTCCTCTCCCCTCACCCCTCCTCCTTTTTCCCTTCCTTACCAGGTACAAGACCCACTGAGGGTCCTTATAAATGCTTTTCAGGTTATGTGTTGTAGGTTCTCACAACCCTCTGGTTATGCCCTAGCAAAATGGGATACCCCGGCTGGGACATCCCGTACTGTGCTAATTTTATCAGCATACCACAGGGCTGTTACTATCAATTGAAACCACCTCAGTTAAAGGAGGAGTAGAACGTAAATGCTTTACCCTGTTAAATGTGAAAACCCGAGACCACCTGACCAACCGACCAGTTTACAGGTTGACTCTGGTCAAGGAAGTGAAAAATTAGGAAAACTTGGTGCTTATAAGTGTATAATGTTAATGTTAATGCTGTGTGCCTATACTATGACGTTTACAGGTATTTTTCTGCAGGTGGGGCGGAGCCCCGGATATCTGACCAACCTCGTTCCCCACGTTAGGGTTTGCAGAGTCTTTACTGACTCTGCGGTAAAGTTTTTTTTTTTTTCCTTTTTTTGGATCTGCTTGGTAGTGTCCACAGTCCCATTTTTGACTTTGGACACTAGAGGGAGTAGCTCCCCTACAAGCATAGAATACCTAGCTGTATAGCTAATATTTTCATACACTGTTACAGGTTAATTCTCAAAAAAGGCGACGCAGTTCAGTACGCGTCGACCCCACGTAAAGAAGGTTCACTTAACCCTGTCACAGTGCACGTTACCCTCCCCCCTCCCACCCGGCCCTGAAGGGCTAGACTCAATAACCCCTCTCCCTCCTCCTTCCCCCCCCAAACCCCTCCTCCCCTGACCCCTACAACAGCTCCATACAATACAGACTCGCTCCTACTAACCCCCCTCCGCCATGACCAGACACCTTGGGATAAAAATTTCCACCCTCAACTGTAGGGGGCTTAATGTCCCCGAAAAACGCAGACAGATCTTACATCACTTCCATAGAGCCAAGACCCATATTCTATTGCTTCAGGAGACGCACTTTAAGACCGATAAAATCCCTCCACTACCAGACAAACGATTCACGACATGGTTCCACAGTACCAACCCTGCATCCAAAACTAAGGGGGTCTCGATAGCTTTCCACAACTCCTTTGCTCCTGAGGTCTTAGATAGTTGTATTGATCCTAAAGGCAGATACATATTTTTGAAACTGCGATACCTACAAACTATACTAACTGTTGCTAATGTTTATCTACCCAATCAGAACCAACATGGATTCCTCTCCTCCGTGGCCTCCCGGCTGAAAAACTTCAGAACACCGAATCTGATCATGGGAGGCGATCTCAACATCCCCTTGGTGCCGAGGATGGACTCTTCCACATGTAAGTCGCACATACCACCATCATCACTGACAAACATTCGCAACACACTGAAAGATTTGTCCCTGGTGGACATCTGGAGATTCACGCACCCAACAGAGAGAGACTACACTTATTATTCCCCAGCCCACAAATTGTACAGCAGAATAGACTACATACTACTCTCACAGACGCTACTGGACTTCGACCCTGACTGTGAGATAGGCACAAAACTATGGTCAGACCATGCCCAAGTCCACATGACGCTAGGGAAATTACCAAATAAGAACCGCCGCTCCGCCTGGAGACTTAACGATAATCTCCTTACCGACACAGTGTGTCTGGCCGACCTAACGCAAACAATCACAGACTTCACTCGAAACCATGCAAATGACGAGACCTCTGACCTGAACAAGTGGGAGACGCTGAAATGTGTCCTAAGGGGGGTCCTAATCCAACACGGATCCAGACTGAAAAAAATCCGTACAGAAAACATAAGCCGTTTATTCACACAAATAACAGCCCTAGAGTCGCAACACAAACGCACAATGGACGCAAAGACCCTTACAGAACTCTCGAACGCCCGCAGAGATCTATTGCAGATCTTCTCTGAGAAATCGCTGACAGCCTATAACAAAGGACGACACATACATTACGCTCAAGCGAACAAGTGTGGAAAACACCTGGCGCGTACCATACACCCCAGACAGCAACGACAATCCATCAACCACATTATGTCTCCCTCCCAACAAAAAAAAATCCAAAAATTCCGAGATAGCCTCTGAGTTCCGAGATTATTACTCCTCCCTGTACAATCTCCCGACCCCCCAAAACTCATCCCCCACCTCCACAGACGATCTAATGCAATACATACAAGACACGGCCCTCCCCTTAATTTCCTCTAATGACGCGGAAGACCTAGAACAACCCATCACCACTGCGGAATTTTTGACAACAATCAAAGGCCTCAAAACAGGTAAATGCCCAGGCCCTGACGGGTACACCCCCCTATTCTACAAGAAATTTGCACAACAACTGGCCCCAATTATGACCAAAGCATTTAACGAGATAGATGACTCCCATCCTCTCTCTCAGCAAATTCTCCAGGCCCAAATAGTAGTAATCCCTAAACCAGGAAAAGACCACACACAATGTAGTAGCTATCGCCCCATCTCCCTACTGAACGTAGACCTGAAGATATACTCCAAAATCTTAGCCACTCGCATCTCCCCCCTCCTCCCGGACATAATACACAGTGACCAAGTGGGATTCATACCGGGACGCGAGGCCAGAGACAACACCACCAAAACTTTACATCTTATCTCATACGCCAAACATCATAATATAAAGACATGTTTACTAGCATGTGACGCCGAAAAGGCGTTCGATAGGGTCAGCTGGCCGTTCTTACGAGCATCACTGCAACAAATAGGATTAGGTCCAAATATAATATCTAAAATCATGTCTCTGTACTCGCGCCCCTCAGCAAAAGTATCCGCCAACGGAGAAACCTCAGAGCCCTTCAACATAGCAAATGGAACGAGACAGGGGTGCCCTCTTTCCCCTCTCTTATTTGCAATCACGGTAGAACACCTAGCGCAAGCTATACGGCAAAACAACTCTATACACGGTATACCCACCCCCTCAGCCCCCCGGAAACTGTCTCTGTATGCAGATGACCTTCTCTTATATGTTACCCACCCACATACCAGCATACCAGCCATCCTAAACGAACTCGACAAATTCGGCAAACACAGTAACTTCAAGTTAAACATCTCCAAAACAGAAGCCCTGAACATCACCTTACCCCCACGACAGCTGGAAGACATACGTGCACGATTCCCCTTTAGATGGCAATCACGGTCCGTCAAATATTTAGGCACAGAGATCCCCAGAGAAATACAAGACATCTACCCCCTAAATTTCAGCCCTCTATTGACTTCAATTAGGCGTTCCCTGGAATCGTGGCACAACCTTAAACTCTCTTGGTGGGGTAGAATGAATGTTATTAAAATGGACATCCTCCCCAAGACACTATACCTATTCCAGACACTCCCCATTATCCTTCCCAAAGCTTTCTTTTTATCTCTCCGCTCCATCGTGGGGAAGTTCATATGGCTACACCGACCCCCCAGACTCAAACATAAACTCCTATGTGCTCCCCGAAACAAAGGAGGCCTAGGCCTACCAGACTTCCAAACATACCACTCCTCCTCCTTATTCTCCAGACTACTCGAATGGTTCCCCAGACCCCTACTAAAACCCTCGACCTCTATAGAACAGGATATGGCCCAAACCGACTTGAGAGCCCTCTTGTGGGGACACAACACCAAATTCCGTACCATTCAAGGGATCTCCCCGCTGACCACAGCGGTCCTCACCCTGTGGTATGATCAAGCCAGTAAACTGGCCCTCTCCTCAGACCCCGGTCCTCTCTCCCCACTATTTGACAACCCTGCCTTACCTACCACCCTCTCCAGAGAACACTGGGGACCCTACACAAGGGAACAGTGGCCTACGGCCAATAAATTCGTCCATCCCTCTACAGGTCTATTCAAAATGACTGAAGACAAGCAATCCCCCAATGACATTGACTGGCTCTCCACAATATCACTGAATCGCCTAAGTAGATCACTACATATGTCAGGTCAAGTACACAGGCAACTCACTAACTTTGAGGAACTATGTAATCGCTCTCAGACTCCCAGACACACCTTATCGCTCATATATAAGGACATCCTACTACATCTCAATAAAACCCTACCAACATACACCGAAAAATGGGCTAGAGACCTAGGAATGGACATATCACCGAACCAATGGACCACATCCTTTATCCACACACACCAGACATCTAGATCAGGCTTCACACAGGAGAAAAATTACAAACTGATATCTAGGTGGTACAGAGTTCCTACCTCGGTTCACAGGATGTTCCCCAATTCTACTGACATCTGCTGGAGGTGCCACGGAGGAGAGGGATCCTACATCCACACATGGTGGGGATGCAACAAGGTACGTCCATTTTGGGACAAGATTTTTGAGGTGTACAACGATATGTATCAGTCTTCCCTATCCCCCACACCCCTGATCGCTCTTCTATCCATCATACCAGGCACAATTCAAGCACAAAAAAAATGCCTCTTGAGATTCATGCTTTCAGCAGCTAGACACAACATATCCCTATATTGGAAAAGAGATGCCATTCCCCCTATGTCAGGTTGGGTGTGTATCCTCAATGATATGATGTTGATGGAGGAGTTACAAGCTAAAACAGATGACACCTATGATAAATTTAACACCTTATGGTCCATATGGAGACACCACTCGACATCGAATGGGTTCCTTGACAACTTACAGAACTGAACACCCCCCTGTACCCCTACAATAGGTAATCCAGACTTCCCCATTACGGGGAAATCCTAGACGAGCTGCCCTCCCCCCTCCCTCCCCACTCTGCTCCCCCCCCCCCTATCCTCCTCCCCCCCTCTCCCCCTCTCTACCCAAGTTACCAGCCCCACTCCCCCCCCTATCACTCATGAGGCACAGAGATAACTATGTAGACAGCGCTCCGGGTGGCGTCCATAGAGAGATGACGCCACACAGAGACAAACATATAGTTTGCCGACCCCTGTGCCCAAACGGCTCTTGTTGGTTATAATAGAATACGATGTTAATGCACTTTAAAATATAATGCAATAACCCCTTTAGGCTCCTTCTTCCCGTCCTCCCCTCCTCCCCCCCACCATACCCCCCCCCCCCCCCCACCCCCCCCCTTTTTCCCCCTTGATGAAACTGTTTACAAAGTTAAGCTTTACGGAATTGTACACACTGTAGAATTGCATATTTTGTATGTTTGAAACTTTAATAAAAATATATTCAACCATAATGCCAGCTCTGTTTTTTGGGCTTCAATGAGCTGCAGGTTCATTCCATGCCCCCCAGCTCAAATGTGCTGCAGGGAGGGAATGACCAGGCCCGCAGCTCACTGGAGTACAAAAAAAGCAGAAGTTCAGCTTAGGGATGAGTAATAGCGGTGTCCCAGTGGTTTTTAAGTTTATTAAAAGCCAGCAGCTACAAAAAAAAAAAAAAAAGAAGAAGTGTAGCTGTTGACTTAACAGACTCGCCTGTCCCACGGTCCAGCAATGTGGCCGCCTAAAGCCTCGCTCCTCTCCCTCTCCTCAGCATTGCAAGTGTGGGCACCCGGCTGTAACAGTGTGCAGCTTCACAGCCAGGCGCACACTGCACATACGCGAGTGGTGCTGCGCCTTTTCTAAGTGGCCGGGCAATCTTCTGGGACCTGCGACCTGTCCCAGAAGATTGCAGGGAGGGGGGAGAGGAGCCGCCACGAGAGTGGAAGTGGGATCTGGGTACCTGTCAAAACTAGGTAGCGAGGCAGGCCGATGATGTCACGATCTCCAACTCGGCCAATCATAGGAAACTTTGTATTCATTGATAGAACACAAAGCTGCCCATAAATAGCAGTGCTGTTCTGGTGCGGCCAAAACGCACCGCATTTGTGACCCATGTTTGGAGTGTCATTAACTTTCTATTGACACTTTCTATTGTATCTACTGCAGATCGCAAATGGAGTGCATTTTGCATGCGGTCTGAATCACACAGGAATGCACAGCGCTTTCCTGCGGATTCATTTGTGGGCAGTGTGAACCAACTGGCCCTCAGGCAATGCGTCTGCACAAATGTTACAATATGACTTGTGCCTATTAGTGGGGCATTTTACCCAATACCACAGTAATAACCTCTTACATGACTTCATATATGCCATAATAGTCTAATTTGAGGTTTATTTGAGGTTTAAGACGTTTGTGTAATATCTTGTGCTTGCACTGCTTGCTTTGTGCACTGCTGCAGCCAATTAATGTTTTAAGACCAAGCCCTTTTACACGATGGAAGTCAATTTTTTTAATTAATTGACTTCTTTTATAAAAATTTTTAAAAATAAATAAATAAATAAAAAAAAAAATCAGGACAACCCTAGTCTGTACTTCCAGTGTTGTATTACAGGGCTACTCTGATTGTTCCATCTACCAGCTAAAAGCGGACTACATCTTTTTGGCTTTTTCACCTGCTTTATAGACTAAGCCCACTTACTAAGCCCACTAACGGACAGAAAATAATGTTGGCAAATGCCAACATTGACCAAATAGATATTTTTAAAATGTCTAGTGTGCTGTGATAAGGGTAGTGGCAGACACATCACCCATTTTGTCACTACAATACAAGAAGCACAAAGGACTTCAGTAGATTGCAAAAATGGCGGCATAAATAAATCTGCAGAGATCTCATCAAAATCCAACTCATCTATGCACTGTAAAAGCAAAAAACTCTGCAAGTCTCTGCCTATGTGGAGGGGGAGGGGGGGGGGGGTGCCTTTCCTCCATTCAGCTGACAGTGTATGGCAACATTTCACACCAACAGTTGAATCAGGAAGAGAAATTCTAACAGGACACGCACATTCTAAACAGTAAATAAAGCTGAAGACAGCAGATATACATGTAAAACCTTTGTAAGGAGATTTATTCTATCCCTGTGTATCATCTGAGGCTATTCACTTCACTGGGTATAATATGTGAGGGTTTGCATCCACTTTAATGCATGCTATGCATTAAGATAAAAAACCTTCTGTGGGCAGCAGCCTCCCTCAAGCCCCCCAATACTTACCTGAGCCCATTTCGATCCAGTGATGCTGCAGGAGAGACTCGGCTGCCCGGTACTCTCCCTCATTGGCTGAGACAGCAGCGTGGCGCCATTGGCTCCTACTGCTGTCAAAGTCAGCTAGCCAATGAGGAGAGAGGGTAAAAAAAAAAAAAAAAAACCTGGCTCCTAACTTTTTTAGCTGCAGCTCCATGTCTGAATGGGCACGCAGAGCTGTGGCTCAGCCGCCCCCATAACAAAGCTGCTTGCTGTGGGGGCAATAGGCAGGGGGGAGAGGACAGGAGCACCAGCAAGGGACCCGAGAAGAGGATCTGGGCTTCTCTGTGCAAAACCACTACACAGAGCATGTAAGTATTACATATTTGTTATTATAACTGAAAAAAACTGAGACTTTAGTATAAACTTTAAGTTATTACTAAAACCGGAAATAATCAAATGCAGAGGCAATTATTTAATATAAAGATTACCGTATATACACTCGAGTATAAGCCGACCCGAATATAAGCCGAGGCACCTAATTTTACCACCAAAAAAAAAAAAAAAAAAAAAAAAATGGGAAAAACTTATTGACGCGAGTATAAGCCTAGGGTGAGAAATGCGTAGCTAATGCAAGTGGAAAAGAGCGTCAACAATGCCCATTTGCATGCCTTACTGTGCCCATAGGTCCCCCAAACTTCAAACTTGGTAGTTAATTCCCCCTAGCTGCAGCCAAAAATTGGGGTCTCTGAACCCAAAGCATCCCGAAATGACATTGCTGCAGATGGACACAGTTGAGCGACTTTTGGTCCCTGTATCTCGGGGTCACTTGGTGCTAGGAATTTGATATGCAAACCCAGTGGAACTATCACTACAACATATCCAAATTTGGTGTTCCTATCACCAAGTGGCCCAGAGATACGGGGCCCCAAAGTCTTGAGTATAAGCCGAGGGGGGCATTTTCAGCACAAAAAAAAAAGTGCTGAAAAACTCGGCTTATACTCGAGTATATACGGCTCCTGGGCTCCATGGGATGGAGTTCGGCCATAGTCAATACAAAAGCTGATCATTATTTACTTTCTACTGTTAATAAAAAGCATTTCAGCCAGCAATGCCCTATGCTCTTTGAATGATCCATGCTGCAATCTTAGTTACAATCAAAAAGCTACATCAGTTTTGAACTTTGAAACAGTTGTTTGTCTTGATAAATCAAAGGTCACATTAGCAGCTGAAAGAAAAAAAAAAAAAAAAAAAGTAATAACGTACCGACAACAGAAGCTCCTCTTTCTGCAAAGGCCAGGGCATACGCTTTTCCCAATCCTGAAATACAATACATTGAATTGAATAAAAAAATTAAAAAAAAAAAAAAAAAAAAAGTCTACACGATTAAGGTCATTAAACGTTATTTGACATATACACATACATACATACATACATACATACATACATACATATCTCTATCCATCCATCTACACGCACAGCTTATAGAATCAAACAAAATTATATATGCAATTTAAATAACAATCAATATTTGTATTAAAGTGTCCGTGCTTCAAACAATGAAGTGTTCAGTGCACAAGAAATAAGGAGCTCAATGCCAATGCTTCTTTTACGCCTCTATTAACTCCAGCTCCTTGTTTATCCAAAAATAAAAAATAAATGTATGCTCTGTACTCCACACCCTGTGAGATCCTCCACCTCCACACCAGAGAACTCACCAGATTTCCATGACCCCCCTAATTTCCAGTGGGTCATTAAGTTCTTCTGTCCCCCAGGGATTAAATTATCCGGAACCACCTCCAGTCCTCTGACACTTTTCTCATGCCCCAAACGTCAGAGAACATAAGAACACTTCCATAGTGTTAAACCATTTATTGGTAGGAAATATATACAGGGACCAGCTCCACTGTCAGCGTGCCAGCCTGATTCTCAATGTCTAACCTTACCTCCAGGTGTAAAACATCACTTCTGAGTTAATGTGAGGGATGAAGTCTATATCGATATTTAGTCCAAACAGTGTCAATGTGTCTAGGGTGATTATGCATTTAATTTCATTCTGTGACACTTGTTTTCTTTTATCCTGATCTCTCCAGTGTCAACTCAATTTTATCCCATAGAACACCAATTCTCCTGCATTTTTGTTGCGATACTCTTTTAAAGTGTTTAGATCCACTAGGTTTGAAATTTTTGATGTTATTTCCATGTTTGCTGATGCGTTTACTTAACTGTCTAGTAGTTATATCCCCATGTACTGGAGGCCACATGGACACTCCAGTACATAGGTCACAAGGGTACTTTGACAAGAAATGAACGATTTCTCATGCCCTACTGGTCTTTTCTCGCTTTATTTTTACTTGTTCTACATGCTATGCATCTTTGACATCGATCCATGTATCCTTTTGTATCTAAATGGCACTTTTTTTTTTAAATATTACCACCATCTTTCTCAGCTCTTCTCTAAATGATTGGATCTATGCATGTTCTGTGGCAGAGCACCCTGGCAAGAATACATTGACCACCCTTCTTTTACCTCATTACAGGCCCATCACCAACCAAAAGCAGGGAACAGGTCTGACAGAGGAAGCACAAGAACCGATTGTTGCCAGATAAGTAGGGTATTGTGGCGAGTAATCTGCAAAATCACAAAGCACAAGAAGGCATGTAGAGGTGTCAATTACACCAAGAGGTATATTTATAAAGCAGCAACTGACATTCACCAACCATTCACTGCAGGTGAATCTTCTTGTATCATGGGCTTAAAATTACAGGGAATAATTCACCGGTTGTGAACGTCTGGCAAATTTCACATTCACCACACACCCACGTCAAAAGTATTGGGACACCTGCTTTTACATGCATATTAACTTTAATGGCATCCCAGTCATAGTCCGTAGGGTTGAATATTGAGTTGGCCCACCCTTTTCAGCTATAACAGCTTCAACTCATCTAGGAAGGCTGTCCATAAGGTTTAGGAGTGTGTCTATGGAAAGGTTTGATCATTATTTCTGAAGCGCATTTGTGAGGTCAGGCACCAATGTTGGACAAGAAAGCTTGGCTTGCCGTCTCTGCTCCAATTCATCCCAAAGGTGTTCTATCAGGTTGAGGTCAGGACTATGTGCATGCCAGTCAAGTACTTCCACCCCAAAACTTGTTTATCCATGTCTTTATGGACCTTGCTTTGATTATGGTGCAGGGTTGTTTTTCAGGAGTTGGGCTTGGCTCCTTAGTTCCAGTGAAAGGAATTCTTAAGGCGTCATCATACCAAGATATTTTGGACAGTTTAATGCCCCCAACTTAGTGGGAACAGTTTGGGGATGGCCCCTTCCTGTTCCAACATGTCTGCGCAAAGCAGGTCCATAAAGACATGGATGAGCAAGTTTGGGGTGGAGGAACTTGACTGGCCTGCACAGAGTCCTGATTTGGGGGGGGGGGGGTGAAACTTAGCCAAAAATATGAAAATTAAAACCAACAAAGTTAAAAAGGAGTTACAGTATACCTAAAGGCTATTTTTTTCACCTGTTATTGAAAGAATTTTCCAAATTTTGGGTTGTCCCCGGAACAAGAATAACATTTTCTAATGGGAACACTAGTTTTGGTGACAACCAGGGATTTACTCACTTTGTAAGGATTGCCCCTCACTTCTTATTTTGGCTGCGGGACAGGAAGTGAAAGAAATCTCCCCAATGAGACATATATGGGGAAGAAACTGACAGGGCTTAAAATTCTCCACTACTTTATCCAAAATGAAAAAAAATAAAAATACACACACACACACACACACACACACACACACACACACACAGGTTTTGCATTTGGTTCTAAAGGCAGAAGGTTTTTTACCTGAATGCATTCAGGTAAAAAAAAAAAAAAAAACACCTTTGAGTGCAGCTCCCATCCCAGCCCCCCTTATACTTACCTGAGCCCCATCTCAATCCAGAGATGTGCCCGAGAGCAGTGGCTCTCTTGGGTCTCTCGCCTCGGGTCACACAGAGCCATTGGCTTCTGCTGCTGTCAATCACAGCCAGTGAGCCAATGAGGGAGAACAGGGGGTGAGGTGGGGCCGAGCCACACTGTGTGAATGGACAATGTCCATTCACAGGAGCACAGCTTGGGAGGGAGCCTGCTCGAGTTCCCCCATAGCAAGAGGCTTGCTATTGGAGGCACTCAGCAGAGAGGTGGAGCCAGGACCAAATGCGGAGGACCCAAAAAGAAAAGGATCGGGGCTGTTGTGTGCAAAACCATTGCCCAGAGCAGGAAAGTATCTTTTTTTTTTTAAATAACACTACAACCTTTAAAATCACTTTAAACTAAAAATTGGAGGGGGGCACTTATTCCAAATAATACAGCTAACAGTAAGTAAGCATCCTGTGGTGTATCCCGTTACATTTTTAATATGAACTACAAGTTAACATGAAGATGCCCATCTTTATACTTCCAACCAGTAACTTTGCGCTCTGTCTCCAATGTCAGGGGCAGGATAATGGTGCACGCTCAAAAGTCACATTGCCACAACCAGGTCTTTGGTTTATAATGAACGCTGAACGCTGATGCCAAACAGTACTGGGGTATGGAGCAGCAATATCATAGTGCTGTATAGCAGGCAAACTGCTTTGGAAGCGCACATCGCACTGCTCCTTCCATGTGTTAGCATCACACACACAGGCCTCACCTTAGGTAGGAGGCAATGTGACTTCCTTAAAGCGGTTCTGCACTCATTTCATTTAGTAAATCTCTTTGCCTTCCAAATCAGGCAAAGAGTACTAAATGAAATGTTTTTTTTTTTTTTTTTTTTTTTTTACTTACCTTGTAATTGAAGACTTCCGGTCTTCTCCCTCTGCGGCGGCGGGCGGGGTCTTGCGTCGATCGTCGTCACGCCGCACTGTCTCCTGGGATCTGGTGTCATTGATCCCAGGAGCCAGTGCGGGCATCTTCCGAAATCTCGCGAGATTTCGGCCACATCTTCCGAAATCTCCCGAGATTTCGGCCGCATCTGCCGAAATCTCGTGAGATCTCGGCAGATGAGCCGTTACTGCGCACGCGCGAGTAACGGCAGTGCATGCTGGGCCATCTAAAGTCCCTGTGGGTGTTTCACATGCCCACAGGCAAGATGGCCCCCAGCACTAAAGAAGAAGACGAGGAACTTCATCGGACGAAAACCGGCGGCGATCGAGATGGAAGATGGAACAGGTGAGTCCCCTAATAAAAGGTAAGCATACTTTATATTACATCCTAAAAAAAAAAAATTTTTTTTCAGAGTGCAGAACCGCTTTAAATTCATGCTGCCACTGCCCAATAATCAGGAGAGTAGGTATGTTTGAATCTGACCTATAAAAACATTTGGAAGCTCTCAAAACTGCTTAGATGCTGGACAGCACATTTAAAAGAGCCACACCTAAAATACAGTGCATCCGGAAAGTATTCACAGCGCTTCACTTTTTCCACATTTTATGTTACAGCCTTATTCCAAAACAATACCCCATAAATACGACATGTAAGAAGTTTGAATGAAATCTTTGCAAATTATTAAAAATAAAAAAAAGGGTAAAAAATAAAAATCACATGTACATAAGTATTCACAGCCTTTGCTCAATACATTGTTGAAGCACCTTTGTCACCAATTAGTCTCAAGTCTTTTTGAGTATGATGCCACAAGCTTGGCACACCTATTTTTGGGCAGTTTCTCCATTCTAATTTGCAGCTGTCCTGTAGCCACTCCTTTGTTATATTGGCTGTGTGCTTAGGTCGTTGGAATATGAACCTTCGACCAAGTCTGAAGTCCAAAACGCTCTGGAGCAGGTTTTCATCAAGGATTTCTCATGTACATTGCTGCATTCATCTTTCCCTCGATCCTGACTATTCGCCCAGTTCCTGCCGCTGAAATAAATCCCCACAGCATGATGCTGCCACCACCATGCTTTACTGTAGGGATGGTATTGGCCAGGTGACGAGTGGTGCCTAGTTTCCTCCAGAAACGACACTTGCCATTAAAGTGGTTGTAAATCCTTACAAACCACTTTGACCTACAGGTAAGCCTAGATTAAGGCCCCTTTCAGACGAGGCGGACTCCGCTTGCACGGAGCCCGCCTCTGTCCGTCGGCTCAGCGGGAGATCTGTCCGTTGATCTCCGCTGAGCCGGCGGATGACAAGCCTCTCTCCGCTCACTGAGCGGGGAGGGGCTTGCGAGCGCTGCTGATCTCTATGGAGAGATCGGATGAAAACGGACAGTGTGTCCGTTTTCACCCGATCTCACCCGATCC
This sequence comes from Lithobates sylvaticus, assembly GCA_028564925.1. Classification (NCBI taxonomy): domain Eukaryota; kingdom Metazoa; phylum Chordata; class Amphibia; order Anura; family Ranidae; genus Lithobates; species Lithobates sylvaticus. The sequence goes on from CM053026.1 coordinate 169,127,343, forward strand.
GATAGCGACGGATCTGGACGTGTGGCCATACGTCTGCTTTTGGCGGATCGGACCGGATCGGATGTCAGCGGACATGTCTCCGCTGACATCCGACGCTCCATAGAGTAACATGGAGCGCCCGTTCAGATCCGCCGTCAAAACTGACAGGCGGATCTGAACGGGCCGTCCGTGTGAAAGGGGCCTTAGGCTTATCTGTAGGTCCAAGAAATATCTCCAAAACCTACACAGTTAAATGAGATATTTGCCAAAAGACAGGCACCGCTGTCTGCGGCGCATGCGCCGTAGACAGCGGCGCGCAGGCACACTGAGCGCACCATTGTTAACGGCGCTATGCCGCGAGTGGCAGCTCCCGCGTGCATGCGCGGGAGTGACGTCATCGCGGCTCCGAATGACAGCGCCGGAGCAGCGAGACCCACAAAGAAGATGGAGGCTCCGTACACAAGGGGACAGCGGTGACTTCGCTGGCTCCTGTGTCAGGTAAGTGACACATAATGGACTACTGTGCGATGCATAGTAGTCCATTATGCTTTACCTTTGCAGGGAAACAGAGGAAGTAAACCCATCCTCTTTAAGGCCAAATAGTTCAATCTTTGTTTCATCAGACCAGAGAATTTTGTTTCTCATGGTCTGATTTGGCAAACTCCAGGCGGGCTGTCATGTGCCCTTTACTGAGAAGTGGCTTCCGTCTGGCCACTCTTCCATACAGGCCTGATCAGTGGAGTGCTGCAGAGAGATGGTTGTTCTTCTGGAAGGTTTTCCTCTCTCCGCAGAGAAATGCTGGAGTTCTGTCAGAGTGACCATCAGGTTATTGGTCATCTCCCCAACTAAGGCCCTTCTCCCCCAATCGCTCAGTTTTCCCGGGAGGCCCGCTCTAGGAAGAGTCCTCGTGGTTCCAAACTTTTTCCATTTACGGATGTTGGAGGCCACTGTGCTCATTGGGACCTTCAATGTTGCAGACATTTTTCTGTACCCTTCCCCAGACCTGTGCATCAATACAATCCTGTCTCGGAGGTCTACAGACAATTCCTTGGGCTTCATGGCTTGGTTTGTGCTCTGACATTCACTGTTAACTGTGGGACCTTATATAGACAGTGCCTTTCCAAATCATGTCCAATCAATTTGTAGAAACATCTCAAGGATGATCAGTGGAAACAGGATGCACCTGAGCTCAATTTTGAGTGTCATGGCAAAGGCTGTGAATACTTGTGTATATGGGATTTTTTTTTTTATAAAATATGCAAATAATATTTCAAAAAATAAATAAAAAAAAAAACTTCTCTCACTTTGTCATTATGGGGTATTGTTTGTAGAATTTTGAGGAAAATAATGAATTTATTCCATTTTGGAATAAGGCTGTAACATAACAAAATGTGTAAAAAGTGAAGCGCTGTGAATACTTTCCGGATGCACTCTATAGTACTGCACTTTAATTCCGACAGACCGCTATAGACAGGCCAATAAAAGCAATCATTGGTTAGGACTTTTATCATTACTTGAGGTCACTCACTGGTCAATTTCTGATGCCAGGGGGGGGGGGGGGGGGGTGGAGGGGGGGGGGGGTGGGGGGGGGGGGGGGGGGGGCGGGGGGGGGGGGGGGGGGGTTACAAGTGTTTCAGATAGTTCAAGCTTCTTAACTATCTTTATATGAGCAGAGGTAAGATCAAAGCGGACCCTGATAATTGGTTCAATAACTAGCAAGAAACGTACTGTTCATTCTCAGGGATCTATAGTTCCTTGAAAAAGTATTCGTACCCTTTGAAATTTTCCACAATTTTGTCATGTTATAACCAAAAACAAATGTATTTTATTGGGATTTTATGTGATAGACAAACACAAACTGGCACATAATTGCGAAGTAGAAGGAAAATGATTGTCAACATTTTTTTTACAAATAAATATCTGAAAAATGTGGCGTGCATTTGTATTCAGCCCCCTTTACTCTGATAACACACCCCCCCCCCCTCCCCCAACTAAAATCTACCTGTGTGTAATTTAATCTCAGTATAAATACAGCTGTTCTGTGAAGTTCTCAGAAGTTTGTTAGAGAACCTTAGTAAACAAACAGCATCATGAAGGCCAAGGAACACACCTGACAGGGCAGGGATAAAGTTGTGTAGAAATTTAAATTAGGGTTAGGTTATAAAAAAAATAATATCCCAAGCTTTGAACATCTCACGGAGCACTGTTCAATCCATCATCCAAGTATGGTACAACTGCAAACCTACCAAGACATGGCCGTCCACCTAAACTGACAGGCTGGGCAAGGAGAGCATTAATCTGAGAAGCAGCCAAGAGGCCCATGGTAACTCTGGAGAAGCTGCAGAGATCCACAGCTCAGGTGGCAGAATCTGTCCACAGGACAACTATTAGTCATACACTCCACAAATCTGGCCTTTATGGAAGAGGGGCAAAAAGAAAGCCATTGTTGAAAGAAAGCCATAAAGAAGTCCCGTGGGAGAAGTCATGTGGGGGACACCGCAAACATGTGGAATGCGGTGATCTGGTCAGAGATTGTTTATTTTAATGTTTGATTTTTTAACAATTTTTTTAAATAAATTAACTTTCTTGTATACTACACCATGGGAGCCAATCTCTTTTTTATGAGGAGTATTACTGCATATATCTGCCACTGATTGGACATCCAAAATCGCTTTGAGGGACTGTGGATGCTGCAGCTTGAGACCACCGGACCGTATTCTGGAGTTACAGGCGTATTACCCCTGCAGGGGTCATAGGAGCTGGTGAGTGGGGACCCATAAGGGCACCAAAACTATTTTTCAATAGCAAAAACAACTATCTATATCAGAATGGATGCACATATGTGACTCTAGCAACAGATGAGATTTTTGACATTTTGTGTTTTCTGGTTTTGTTTTTTTTATGCGATTTGGTCGCATGGTTTTCTGTGATTTTTCGTATTTTTGGTATATACACACATACATATTTTTTTTTGCACAGCCCTGTGAGACTTTATCTGCCGTGGAACTTTCACATGTTTATTAGTCATCTGACTATTCACAAACACGTTTAGGTTTATTGTCTACACATGGGAGTTCACTTATGGATTTCTATCATATTTAATATTTTTTATGTCATGTTATAATTATCTTTGGCACTTACTTTTTACCATTGTTGGTTTAGCACCAGGTACCAGACCACTCTGGAGGACATAACCCCCTGTGGTATCCGTGAAGGGTCGGTTTTATGAGGAGGTCTTTTGGCACTTCATTGACCCTACAGGATACAGGCGGTTATCCCAGTGCTGGGATTTAGCATTATCTGTCTCACATTTATATATATTTCTTTCACAATTATATTGCATGAGGAGGTCCTTACAGCCTTTAAAGAGTGAATTGCTAGATCGCTCTTTAATCTACAGGTAGCGCCACTACCCCTGTCTTTACATTTTTATTGGTCTTAGGGCTCTCATCTGGGTGCTTTTTAAGGGGGGATGCAACCGTTTTCATTATCCTAAGCGCGGTTTACTTTACTATTTTCTGAACGTATCACAGGAGCTGACGTGTTTCACACTTTCAAAAGCTATGAATAAGCACTTTTGAAAGTGTGAAACACGTCAGCTCCTGTGATCCGTTGTTTGCTGGGGCTTGTACTTTTTGGATTATTACCTCCTTTTATTTAATAAAGGCATTTGATTTTGAGTGCGGCTGTCCAGAATCTTCCCTTTATCCAATCATTTTCCTTGCACTTCACAATTATGTGCCACTTTGTGTTGGTCGATCACATACAATCCCAATAAAATACATTTCCTTTTTTGGTTGTAATATGACAAAATGTGGAAAATTTCAAGGGGTATGAATACTTTTTCAAGTCACTGTATCTGCCCATTTTCAGCTAGACTAAACTGGTAAACTGCTAAATATCCACAAGCTCTTTCCTTGATGACTGATGCCATTTCATTTCAGACCCAGGACAAGTACACAGAACAGAAGTCCATATATGCATACTAGTTCCAAGTCCACAACCTAAAGTGTTATTTTGATCCACTTTCTTTAACAACTGCCATTTCAATTTCATACACATAACCAGTACTATGATCTTATACCATTTGCCACTAACAGAACATTCAAGTTACCCGAGGCCCTCAGATACCTGCTAAATGCCAACCAAGACACACTACGCCTTTGCAAACACACACATGCTACAACCCAAAACAATGCTCATTACACATAAATATAAAAATATTGGAAAACCTGCTGGAAGCCTCCCCATCCGTAAAATCATGGTTTCCAGTGAGATATTCGATGCAGACCAAAGAAAGTGGAAATCTTGGAGAAACACCCTTTGCTCTTTCTGCACTAGTGCTCCAGAGAAAAAAAGGCTAACTTGCAATTGTAGTTTACATTTTACTCTGAAGTTAGAAGCGAAATTGCATTGTGGATAGGTTCACATTTAGCAACAGGTTGCACCCGTATTTAAGGCAACATACTGCAAAGCACTAGTCACCCCATAACAGAGGGTGGGGGTTCCTCTCCCCTGCAGTCAATGTTCTCAATCGACTACGAGTGTGCGGATCAGAACCCCCACAGTCCATTGACACTTTCTGCAGCTTAGTAACTGGCAGCCCATTTGGAGGTATGGGCAGAGAGCTGTAGGAATTGTCTGCAGGAGCCTGACATTGCACTCGCGATCCACTGTGTATAAAAGTAACTACGTTTTTTGTTTTGTTTTTTACCTGTAAAAAAAGTACACACATTTTTATTTTATTTTTAATACAAAGGTGAACTTATACTTTAAAGTGACTATTTTTTAAACAAATTTACATGCAAAGTAAAATTCTTACTACTTCTGCTGCCCATTCCACCATACGCTGCTTTACTTAAGTGAAATTCTCTGCTTAAACCTCCTCTGAAACCAGACACGTCCAAAGTGCCAACCACCTGGCCCCCTGCTGCACCCAATGGTTTCTCTCGCCAACCCCCTAGGTCACTACATGACCCAATATTGACAGTGGTCGTCAGGAGAAAAAAATAAAAATAAAAAAACTCACCCATTGAGGACATCAGCGCTGCTCTCTTCATCAATACATTATAAATAAAGGGTGTTATGGTGAAGCCCCCCCCCCCCCCCCCCCCCCCCCCCCCCCCCCCCCCAGAAGCACTTACAGTACTGAGGACATCTTTGTATAAAACCTACAATGGGCCACCTTGGTTACCTGTGATCATCGATGGGTCATATTCAGAGGGCTGCAGGGGAGTCTCAAAATCAAAGTAGTCTGTGCCATATAAAAAGTGCTTTCCTGTTCCAGCAGTGCTGGAGTAACTTCCATTTCATACACTGAACACAGGGAATCGCTTACCCAGCGCCTCCGCCATTCAAAATATGTGCTGTATTCTTTTGAATGAATACTAGGCGTTCTCCGATTGGACGAGGGTAGATAATCACATCAGCCCCTCCTCTCCAAAAAAAAAAAAAAAATCTACATACAGAACGCCTTGTATGCACTGAAAATAAGGTTTCCTGAATGGCAGAGGTGCTGAGCGAGCAACAAGTTTTCAGTGTGAACTCCAGCACTGCCACCCCAGGAAAGCACTTCCTATATGTGGTACAGAGTGATTTTAAGACTTCCCTGTAGCCCTCTGGATAAGACATACTGATGATTACAGGTAACCAAGCTTACCCAATGTAAATTTTTCAGTTTGCATGTAAACAAAAAAAAAAAAAAAAATGTGCATTTATTATTTTTCTTCTTAGGAGCCTGCAGAGCATTTCACCCACAATCAGCAGTTTGCAGGTGCAGAGTCGGGCTCCTGCAGACTCTCAGTACAGCTGTCTGTCTGTACCTCCTGTTGGGCAGTTACTGGAGAGCAGGAACAATCCATGAACTAGGAGGGCATTCACCAGCACCCTAGCAGTTCACTGAGAACTGCAAGCCATCTGCTGCAGTGGCAGAAGGCAAATTTAGTTATGCCACCACAGCCATGCTGTGTTCAAATGGTGACAGTGGGTGTGGGGAGAGGAAACCCGACCCGCTGTCACAAATGGGGGAAATGGGGGGGTGGGATACGGGAGCTGCTATATGTGGGTGTAAGATGTTACTAACCGAGAACCTAACTTTCAATGAGACACCAAACTCGTAGAGAAAAAAAAAAAAACTGTTCTATTTAAAAAGGAGCTCCAGGAATAAGGATCCTGTTTAGTGCCACTTTAAGGCTAAGGATCCAAACACACACAGTATCTCTGGCCTCTTAAAGCAGTACTAAACCAAAATAAAAATAAAAAAATCTACCTGAAAGTTAATGTCATAATGTGCTAGTATGCATCGCATACTGGCACATTATGAAAGACTTGCATGAAAACAAAGCCCTCTAGTGATGTGCTGTCACCGCTGACAGGGCTTCACACAGCCTTCATTCTGGGTTTGTGGGCCGCGGCCCTCTGATTGGCATGTCTTCCAATGAGAGCATAGTACACATGCTTAAAGAGGGATTGCACCTGAAAATGTTTTATTTTTTTTAAAAAAGCCAGCAGCTACAAATACTGCAGCTGCTGACTTTTAATAAATGGGCACTAACCTTTCCTGGAGTCCAGCGATGTCGGCAGCCGAGGCCGATCAATCACTCGGCTCTCGGCTGCTGCCGGGGCCATTCTCGTGAGGGAATCAGGAAGTGAAGCGTTGCGGCTTACTTCCCTACTGCGCATGCGAGTCGTGCAGCGCAATGAGAATCATCCACGCCCGTGTGTGTCCCAGCAGATAGCGCGGCGGGACAGGAAGAGGCATAGACTCCCGTGGGAGTCTATGCCCGGAAGTGGGTGCAAATACCTGTCTTACCCCTCCCCCCTGAAAAGGTGCCAAAATGTGACACCAGAGGGGGGGTCGGGGTTCCGATGAGCGGAAGTTCCACTTTAGGGTGGAACCCCGCTTTAAGTAAATATGTCCTAAATGGTACATGTTTAGCAGATATTTACTGTACCTAGGGGCAAGCCTTATATAGGCTTACCTGTAGGTATAAATCAGCAAAAACACCATAACTACCACTTTAATTGTGCGTCAATGCCCTTTAAAAAAAAAAAAAAAAAAAAAAAAAAATGGCACTGCAATGCACCATCATGAACATGCTGTGTTATAGCAACACGCACATTACCACAACACATACCTGTAAGAGAGAATGGGCCCCAAGTGTAACCAACTGCAAACTCCTTGTCCTATAAGAGTGCCCAATAAGAACACTCATAACATACAGCACTTGCTTCTGGAAGGCCCCAAACTTTGACAGAGAACAGCGTTGTAACGATTAAGTAACTCAAATACCAGTCTAGGGTAAAAATCTGGGAGTTCAGGGTTATGGAAAGTGTTCCATGTGGTCAGAATCCCCTGGAACTCCATTGAAAACAATTGGAAAAAAAGAACTGGAAAGTATATGGAAGCAGCTTGGCTTTACCTAGAGAAGGCCGTGGACTATGACTCAGTTACCGACTCAGGACAAGAGTCCTTCTAGATCCACACCTGAAAAGGGATATGCCACCAATGGGACAATTAAAACCTGAGCGCTCCACAAAAGGAGTGCTGAAAATACACCACTTCAAGTTTTAACTTTCAGGTCCTGGAGCCAAAAAATATACACGACAGAATGTGAACAAGAGCATCATCCTCACCATGAAGAAACGTGGAGTGGCTCGTTACTGGCATGTCACTAGGCAGAACAGAGAAATGCCTTGTTTACATAGGCATCTCCCCGTTCTGCCTCTCCTCACAGCAATCGCGGGCCGCCGGTGAACATCGAGTACCCGGGACTCCCACAGCATGCACGCCCGATAGGCGGCAAATTCAAAGGGAAGTACAGGTACTCCCGTTTGCCTGCCTGTGCCCTTCTGCCAACGTATATCTGTGTGCGGTGGTCAGCAAGCAGTTAAAGAAAACATTTTTCAGACAGAAGTGTAATATATTAAATACAATGTCTTCCTTCGAAAAATTTCATTTTAAGAACGTTCGTTAGATTTTCTAATAGTGGGGTCAAATCAACATTATTTTCGACCACAGTGATGGGAAAATTCAAAGGAGCAGAATAGAAAACTTCTTGGCCATAGGAATTTTCAGACAGTGTGTGTGGTTTTCGTTCAGAAATTACATTCATTTTCAAACTGAATGTTAAAAGCAAGTGAAATTTTTAAACATGCTTTCATTCAGCGAATGTACAAAAGATTTTTCGCATGAATATTCTCGTCCGAAAATAGATAAGTGTATGGCTCGGGTCACACCAATGCCGTTTGCTTTTGATCCGTTTCTGCAGTGCTTTTTGCTGTATGTTTTGCATTTTTGCGCATGCGATTTTGCTGCGATTTGCATTTTATGCTTTTTTTTGCCAATTTGTTGTTGGGCAGATTAAAACTTCTCCATTGAAGTCTATTGAACCAAAAAAATAAAAAATAAAAAAAGTAGTTTTGCGTTGAAAAAAGTCCTTAACCCTTTCTACGCATCGGCTGAAAAAAAGCATAGGATGTGAACGTGTCCCACAGGAAACCATGTTAATAGAACTGTAGTGCTTTTCTGCAAAAAGCATGAAAAAAAAGGATAGGCGGGAACCAGGCCCAAGACGTTTAGTAGCAGCAGCATGCTTATTTTAGGATCACCTGTCATAATGGGGTTAAAAAAAATAAAAAAAAATTTGCACTTTATTTAAAATTGTTTTCAGCACAAGAGCACATTTCTTGCACCTGAATGGACTTTGTTTGGACTTTTAGGTTCCATCTTTTCTGTATGAATTATTGATCTTTTTTACAGTTAGTCATTATGTTGATTTTCGCACTTTGTGAAATGTTTATCATATGAATTTTTGCACATTATTTGCACTTTAAAATTAGTATTTTCACGCAGCAGTGGATATTTGATATTGCAGGAGATCGATGAGTATCATGTGATTTTTTTTTTACATTCACACACTTTTTTTTTTATTTTTTTTATTTTTTTTTTTAAGATGGTGCACTACTAATATTTTTATAGAATTTGCATGGACCAGTAATCAGGTACTATTTAGTTCAGCAGTCTTGTTTAAATGCAGACTAGGGCAAGTCCCAGGAATTTCTAAACTAATGTATGTTGCATGCCAAAAAGTGCCCGTCTTTATCAGTCCCACAGGAGCACACATGGAAATTACACAGCAAGAATGTTCTCCTCTAATTTTACACAGCTGAATGCAGCCCAGGATTACAGAGCACAAGGCAGGTGTGTGCAGTGGCTATGAATATACAGTATCTCACAAAAGTGAGTACACCCCTCACATTTTTGTAAATATTTTATTATATCTTTTCATGTGACAACACTGAAGAAATTACACGTTGTTACAATGTAAAGTAGTGAGTGTACAGCTTGTATAACAGTGTACATTTGTGGTCCCCTCAATATAACTCAACACACAGCCATTAATGTCTAAACCGCTGGCAACAAAAGTGAGAACACCCCCTAAGTGAAAATGTCCAAATTGGGCCCAATTAGCCATTTTTCCTCCCCAGTGTCATGTGACTCGTTGGTGTTACAAGGTCTCAGGTGTGAATGGGGAGCAGGCGTGTTAAATTTGGCGTTATCGCTCTCACTCGCTCATACTGGTCACGAAGTTCAACATGGCACCTCATGGCAAAGAACTCTGAGGATCTAGAAAAAAAGAATTGTTGCTCCACATATAGATGGCCTTGGCTATAAGAAGATTGCCAAGACCCTGAAACTGAGCTGCAGCACGGTGGCCATACAGCGGTTTAACAGGACAGGTTCCACTCAGAACAGGCCTCGCCATGGTGGACCAAAGAAGTTGAGTGCACATGCTCGAGTCATATCCAGAGGTTGTCTTTGGGAAATAGACGTATGAGTGCTGCCAGCATTGCTGCAGAGGTTGAAGGAGTGGGGGTGTCAGCCTGTCAGTGCTCAGACCATGCGCCACACACTGCATCAAATTGGTCTGCATGGCTGTCATCCCAGAAGGAAGCCTCTTCTAAAGATGATGCACAAGAAAGCCTGCAAACGGTTTGCTGAAGACAAGCAGACAAAGGACATGGATTACTGGAAACATGTTCTGTGGTCTGATGAGACCAAGATAAACTTATTTGGTTCAAATGGTGACAAGCGTGTGTGGAGGCAACCAGGTGAGGAGTACAAAGACAAGTGTGTCTTGACTACAGACAAGCATGGTGGTGGGAGTGTCATGGTCTGGGGCTGCATGAGTGCTGCCAGCACTGGGAAGCTACAGTTCATTGAGGGAACCATGAATGCCAGCATGTACTGTGACATACTGAAGCAGAGCATGATCCCCTCCCCTCGGAGACCGGGCCACAGGGCAATATTCCAACTATGGTTGCCACCTCATCCCTTTAAATCCGAACACATTAATTACACAAGTTCTGTGGCTGATTAAGGTGGTAATTAAACTCACTTGGTGCTTTATCTGCATTTAATTAGCCTCAGAACCTGTGTAATTCAAAGGTGTTCGGGTTTAAAGGGATGAGGTGGCAACTCTTTTCGGATGAAATACGGACATACATGCATCCCTATGGGATAGCGGTTGTCAGCGGATGAGAATCCGCTGACACCCGATATCGTCCAATTCTACAGACGGAGGAAAACCCTATTTTTCTATCCGTCTGCAGAGCGGATCAGATGAACACGGACAGACGGTCCGTGTTCATCCGATACCCCATAGAGGAGAGCAGAGATCTGACAGGGCGGCCCTGTCATCCGCCAGCTCAGCGGGGATTAACGGAACGAGCAAGCGGATGGTTACGGGGCGGATCATTACGGATCCGTCCCGTGTGAGAGGGGCCCAATTCCAACATGATAACAATCCCAAACACACTTCCAAGACGACCACTGCCTTACTAAAGAAGCTGAGGGTAAAGGCGATGGACTGGCCAAGCATGTCTCCAGACCTAAACCCTATTGAGCATCTGTGGGGCATCCTCAAAACGGAAGGTGGAGGAGCGCAAGGTCTCTAACATCCACCAGCTCTGTGATGTCGTCATGGAGGAGTAGAAGAGGACTCCAGCAGGAACCTGTGAAGCTCTGGTGAACTCCATGCCCAAGAGGGTTAAGGCAGTGCTGGAAAATAATGGTGGCCACACAAAATATTGACACTTTGGGCCCAATTTGGACATTTTCACTTAGGGGTGTACTCACTTTTGTTGCCAGTGGTTTAGACACTAATGGCTGTGTGTTGAGTTATTTTACACTGTTATACAATCTGTACACTCACTACTTTACATTGTAGCAAAGTGTCATTTCCTCAGTGTTGTCACATGAAAAGATATAATAAAATATTTACAAAAATCTGAGGGGTGTACTCACTTTTGTGAGATAGTGTAAATAACAGAGTGCTGCTGTAGTCACATCTGTAATACCCTACACACAGTATACAGCAGATCCTACTACAGTGTGAATGGGATCAGACTCATACAAGGAGAGGACTGACAGGTTCTCTTCTGAGGCAATAGGAAGAATCCACATGTAAGAGATCACATGGCTTTGTATTCGCTGATTGGACTGCAAAGATCACCGGTGAATATTGCTGTCAGTGCGGTGATGCGTGACCCCAGATTCCTAATTTCCGGCCATGGGGGTCCCTTCTCTGGGCTGTGATGACCCTGAGTACAATGTAAATTGTGTAGCGCTCCCTCCGCACAGAAGTACAGTGGAGTAAAGCCGCCACCACCCGTTTCTGTCTCACCTCCCCCGGCTCCGGTGACCAGCACCACCCGTCCATCAAACCTCAGAGTATTGGATCCCATCTCCGCTCGCAGGTGACAACCGGACAACATACAGAGACTTACAGAACTGCGGACCAAGCCTCGCTCTGAAACATGGGCGGGGCCGCAAACACCGATTCTGATGCTGATTGGATGCCTCTCTGCAGCGCCGATAACTGATTGGTGGAGGGAAGGCAGTTGTGTGATTGGGAATCGGCTCTTTAACCTTTTCCTGCTCTGTAGTATCAGCTTACAAGTCAGGTGAGTGACACCTGAGCAGAGTGTGATCCCAGGTCAGAGTACAGACAACTCCAGAGAAAGTCTGCTGGGTTCCAAACAGTTAAAGGGTAACTCCACTTTCATGGGGAAAAAATTGCAAATAATAAAATAGCATATACAATTGCTACACAAGTCATATTGTAATTGAATGTTATTAAAGCGGAGTTCCACCCAAAAGTGGAAGTTCCGCTTTAACCACTTCAGCCCCGGAAGGATTTACCCCCTTAATGACCAGGCTATTTTTTTGCAACACGGCACTGCATCGCTTTCACTGAAAATTGCACAGGGTTGCACCCAAACAAAATTGATGTCCTTTTTTTACCACAAATAGAGCTTTCTTTTGGTGCTATTTGATCACCGCTGCGTTTTTCATTTTTTTGCGCTATAAACAAAGAAAGACTCACAATTTTGAAAAAAAAAAAATATATAATATATATATATATATATATATATATATATATATTTGTACTTTCTGCTATAAATACATATCCCCCAAAAAAAAATGTATTCATCAATTTAGGCCAGTATGTATTCTTCTACATATTTTGGTAAAAAAAAAATCCCAATAAGCGTTTATTGATTGGTTTGCGCAAAAGTTATGTCTACAAGAAAGGCAATATAATTATGGCATTTTTTTTTTTTTTTTTACTAGTAATGGTGGTGATCAGCGATTTTTAGCGGGTCTGCGACGTTGCAGCGGACAGATCGGAGACCTAACTGACACTTCTTTGGGAACCAGTGGCATTATTACAGTGATTAGTACTAAAAATATGCACTGACGTTGTACTAATGACACTGGCATGGACGGGGTTAACATCAGGGGCAATCAAGGGGTTAAATGTGTTCCCTGTTTGTGTTTTCTAACTGTATGGGGGATGGGCTGCCTGGGACAACACACAGATCCGTCTTCCTGCATAGCAGAAACGCGTATCTCAGTGTCATCCCTGACATAATGGAGATCTGCCTTGTTAAAAGAGAAGTATGGGGGTTGTTATTTTTTTGCCTATTCATACTCCCCTAGGTGGATGCAGCATCAGACGGATCTGCATCTGTCCCCCGTCTTCTCTTCACTGAGAACCGAGCCATCGAGCATCGCCGATTGCTTGGTTCTCTCGGCTAACCAAGCGGAGAGCTGCTGCCTGTCAATCAGCATCTCTCCTGTTCTGATCCTCCACACTCACTGGAGCGCTGAGCTGTGGGGAGAGGCGGATCGCTGAGAGGGTGAGACTGGTATCAGTCCAGGCACCTGGTGGATCCAGACTTCCTAAGTCGAGATGACGCGGTGCCTAGACTGATTTCTGTGATCTCAGTGGAGAGTGGACTTCAGACCGTACTCTACTGAAAATGGGTCAAAGGAGTGCAAAAGTAACTGCACTCCTGTGACCCGTAGGAGAAGCCCAGCCTAAAAAGCTCAGGCTGCACTTCACCTTTAACTTCGGAAGATCCCCATTCTGCCGCAGCGGGGAACAATGGCCGGCGGACATCGAGTACCCCGGACCCGCTGATTGGCTCCCTTGCTGGCCAATCGGAGCACACGCCCGCAAAAGCTAGTGCATGGTACGGCGATTTGCGCAGCCGAGCCCCCACTCCCTGCTCTGGGCTGTGATGACCCTGAGTACTATGTAAGTTGTGTAGAGCTCCCCCAGCACAGAATTACAGTGGAGTAAAGCCGAGCCCTCTTGTCGCAGTACATCTGCGGCGGGTGGTCGGCAAGTGGTTAAGCACTCCTCGCCCCCCCCCTTACATGCCACATTTGGCATGTCATTTTTTTGGGGGAGGAGCGTGTACCTAGTTTTGACAAGTACCCAGCTCCCACTTCCGCTCTCGCCGCCTAGGCAACTCCTCCTCAGTCCCTGCAATCTTCTGGGATGTCACAGGTCCCAGAAGATTGCCCGGCCACTCAGAAGGCGTAGCGCGACTAGCGCATGCGCAGTGCGCACAGCCGGGTGCCCACACTTGCAATCCCGTGGAGAGGAGAAGAGCAAGGCATCGCTGGACGGTGGGATAGGTGAGTGTGTGTTTATTAAAAGTCAGTAGCTACACTTTTTGTTGCTGCTGGCTTCTAATAAACTTAAAAACTACTGGAACTCGGCTTTAAAAACGACCTTTCCTTTTCAATCTTCAGCTCTGTAATTTTATGTAAAATGCAATATGGCTACCTGGAGTTGTTTTGTTCAACCGAATGTGTATTGAATGCCAGCCAGAAACATCATTTCCTGCTTGTGGGATTGGCTGACTGATTTTCCTAGAAGTCTACGCTAAGATACAAGTCAGATATCAGGCATCCCCTGCAACACAAATGTCATTTTTGGTGAGATACTTCCAAACAGAACACGTCTAATGGTCCGTACACACAATCCGAAAATCGGACGAAATATACCGCTTTTGATGCGATCATACGATAATCGGATCGTTAGTACAGAGCCTTCAAGAGCCGATCACGACAGTTCATCCGATATTATTAGATCGGATAAGCATGAAAAGTGGAGTTATTCTCTAACCGCTTAAAGAGGAGGTCCACCTGAAATTTTTTTTTTAAAAGTCAGCAGCTACAAATACTGCAGCTGCTGACTTTTAATAAATGGACACTTACCTGTTCCAGGTTCCAGCGGTGTCGGCAGGAGATGACGAGCGATCGCTCGTCTCTCGGCTGCCCCGCCGCCATCCTCTGTCAGAGAATCAGGAAGTGAAGACGCAACGTATTCACTGCCCGGTTCCCTACTGCGCATGCGCCAGTCACGCTGCACGCCTCTATTGGTCCCCGCTGTGTCCTGGGAACTGTGTTTCCCAAGACACAACGGGGCATCTCCGGATAGGGGCGAGGCAGCTCGGATAATTTGTCACGGAAGTGGGTGCAGATACCTGTATTATACAGGTATCTGCACCCCCCTCCCCCCTGAAAGGTTCCAATTGTGGCACCGGAGGGGGAGGAATCCGATAAGCGGAAGTTCCACTTTAGAGTGGAACTCCGCTTTAAGGACAACCCCATGTACATATACTGCAGAAAGGCCACCCTTAAGCGCAAAATCAAGTACCTGTACATGATTTGCTTCTTTGGCTCTGGGGTGAGCGCGGGAACACAGGGATCGTTCAGAGAGAGGCAAAACGGTGGTCTGCCTATGTAAACAAGGCAGACTGCCGTTCTGCCAGAGAGGAAAATGGAGATCTTGTGTTTCTGCTAAGACCTCCATTTTCCTTTAGTCAAAGCACTAAGCTCCTCCCTTTTAGAAAGCACACATAGGGAACAAATGTAATACTTTGATCGCCCCTGATGTTAACCCCTTCCCTGCCAGTGTAATTTATACATTGATCAGTGGATATTGGATTATTGAATATATTTTATAGCGGAAAGTAAAAAATATGTAGCGGTACCCCCGTAGGGGCTGCTGGTTAGTTCTATCCCCCACTGGCTATCCCGACTCCTTGGGTCTTCCCTTACCTCTGACACCTCGGGTTCCATGTTGTTATTCAATACTATCAGCAAGAATCGTACACAATTGTACTTTTTACACACAGTAAGTTTACTGGAACTGGTTTTGAAATGTAAACACAATAATGATTGTAATATACAGAAATGTAACAGTATTACTCAAAGGACATGAAAATACTCAGACTCAATAATATAAAGAGTAGTGCATGTGGACGTGTCTCCAAGTGGGACTGGTGCTCAGAGTGGTGAAACCTTGACACTGGGCACTTTTCCACTTCCAGTACAGCCACGCAAACACACACAACCTGCAATCAGCTATACAGTACTGAATGTCAGTGTATTTTGGTACAAATACTCAAGGGCGCCCCCTAGATTGCAATACCGCAACTTGTGCACAGTATAGGATGAAAGGCCTTATGCTAAATGATAAGTCTCTTGTCTTCTTTCTTGAGCTAGCTCATTTAACTGCAGTATTTGTAATCCAATAAGTGAGCAGATGACAAAGTAATATGAAGTGATAAGTAACTGCAAACTTAACTGTGCAACACACTTGTAAATTTCCTCTTCTATATCAGATTACAACCGGAGCGTCACTCAGTAGTTAATGGAGTGCAGGCTTTCAGGCCTGGTTAAGCACAGTCTATACAAGCGAGACCGCTCTGTAGAACTGCAGGTCTCAGCAACACTCTGAAGTACTCTGCACCGTGTAGTTAAATGACAGCGCTCAATTCTTTTAGGATCCGTGGGTGGATGCCATCAGATCCAGGTGCTTTATCCACCTTTATTCTGTCTTAATATTTTTGGACCATATCCCTTTTGAGCCATTGTGGATCATTTGTGGCTGTGTCACTACCACCCCCATTATGGACATGAGCTCCCCCATGCTCTTTTGTATACACAGAGCTGAAAAAAGTGTTTAATAAATTAGCCTTCTCTTTGTCCCCAGTCACCCACTCCAGATTATTTTGTAAAGAGCCTACATGTTCAGACCTGACCTTTTTAATATTAATATATTGGAAGATATTTTGGGGGTTTGTCCTACTATCTTTTGCAATCTGTCGTACGTTTTGAATTTTTGCGTCCTTGATTTCCTTTTTACATACTCTCTTATATTCTTTGTAACATTTGAATGACAATAGCGTTCCTTCATTTTTATATTTTTTAAAAGCTCTTTTCTTATTTTTTATAGCTTTTTTAACTTTGGCCGTGAGCCACATAGGTTTTATTTTTAGCCTTTTAAACTTATTGCCCATGGGAATATACTTTGCAGTGAGTTAACATACTGTCTTTTGGAGAATTGTCATTTCTGTTCTGTACATCAATGCCAATATTCTTTCCCAGTCTAAAGTCCTATACACACTATTAGATTTCCTGCAGATTTTTGTCTTCAGATTTACAAAAAACATGTAGTGCAAGGACCTGCCTGATTGCATACAAATTGAAACTTTAAAGCCTCGTACATATGCTACGATTGTTGGCCAACCGAGCGTCTGATTTTTGTCAAAAGGGAGTGTGCCAGGATCTTGTCTTGCATACTAACAGTACACAATTGTCGTGCCACAAACACGAACGTAGTGACGTACAATGAGGCATTTCAGCTCTTGAGAGCCACCGTTTGGGCCCCTTCTGCTAATTTCATGTTTGGTGAGCATTGATTCTGAGCATGCGTGTTTGTATTTTCGACTTTTGTGTGACGGATTTGTGTACTGACCATACGAAAATCTGGCGTCAAACCGCTGTCCGACGAAAATTTACTAGACTGCCATCCAACATTTGTTGGCCGAAAGTTGGACAACAATTGTCAAAAGGAGCGTACTAATGGTAACATTTTAGGACAACAGTCTGGCAACAGACAATCCCCTGCCAACAATCGTACTGCGTGTTACGAGGCTTTAAAGTTAAGTGTTTTTATCTTTCCTGTATGTGTTTGTTGCTTACGGCTAACTTCAAATGAAATCATGTTATGTCACTGCTACCCAGATGTTCCTTCATAAGAGCAAGACTACGCATGCTCAGAAACTAAAGAATACATACAAAACAATTCAACACGACATCACTTTCCGAAGTTGAATTCTGTCGTTCGAAAATTTTCGTATGTGAGTAACCTCTTCACTTTCTACATGAGACTAGCATGCAATAAAAAACGTTCGTCCGAAAATCTAATCATGTGTACGAGGCTTTAGGCTCCATTCACACCTTGGCATTCCTTTCTGCGGAGCGGAATTGCCGGGGGTTCTGCCCGCGATTCGGAAGTGCTGCAAATCGCGGGATGCCCTTGCCATCGCACTGTTTTAAATGGCACCAAATCGCTACGCGATTTTGTCATGATTGCAGCTGGCGAATCACAGTAAAATCACAGTAAAAACGTGCAAGCATAATCGTGCTTCCTTTGGGCATCGGGCATTCCGCAATTATGTTTGCGCGTTTTACCGTGATTTGTTGGGCGACAATCGCGGCAATATCGCACCGCGATTTGGTGCCATTCAAAATAGCGGGGATCGCAAGGGCGTCCCGCAATTTGGGGATTTTCCGAATGGCGCCTGTAAAAAACGGAATGCCAAGGTGTGAATGGAGCCTTAGGTAAGGGTACTGGCCACCGAACGTCACAGTGGGATCATTTTAAATAGCGGCAGTACAAGAGTGAAAAATAGTTTGAAAAACTGATATGGTTGCAACTCATATGAAGAGATTACGAGAGGATTGCAACATTGCAGAGTGCCCTATAGACTAGTAACCTTTGCCTTCCTTCTTCAACTGCTGTGGGACAAAGTGTATGCTAATCTATTATTTCATGTAGTGGAAGCTGTGGGCAGAGTTCGCTTATTATTATTTTACAAAGATTTCAAAGGATTAATGTCATTCACACTACAACTTTGTACAGCTTTGCAAAATGACATGCTGGACATGCATACAGTATCATTGAGCTGCATGCACCAAAGTGTCTAAAATGAAAAGGGCCTGCAATGCTCATAGCAGCCAGTAAAGCAATAGGTTCACTTTAATTTCCAACAGCAATTTTTCTTCCACCCCCCCCGCCCCCCCCCCCCACCCCGCCACTCTATTCAGCTGCTGGGAGCAAAGAAAAGTCCGGTGTAAGCTACGAGCTGGAGTCTTAAGCCTGGTACACACTATTCGTTTTTTTTTTTTTTTCTGTTCAACCAAGCAGGTTAAACAAAAAAAAAACAGTTGGACATTAGTAAAGTGATCTCCCCTACTGAGATGACAGGGGGGCGCCCCCCCCCCCCCCCTTGCAGAATCACTCCAGTCAGCGCTTTCTGCTTTTGGCTGAGAGCGCTGAACGGGAGGCAGTCGGCTGCTGGTTTTCCAGCATGCACGTCCGACAGAAGCCGCCCAAACAGCTTGAATGTGCTGACCTAGGTGCATTTGTCATGCATTTGTCATGACAAAGTAGCTCATGTACTACATTTTAGGCACTGAACCAGGGGTGTTTTTTCACATGTCAGTTGTGGCAAAATCACATTGCATTTGGGGTGCCATTAACATTCACACTTTGCGTGTCTGGAATTGTGCAATTCTGCTCATGATCCCAGATCATGTTAAAATCGCAGCAAAACCTGCGACTCTGATTTGAGTGCTATTCATTCTTAATGGCACCCCAAACGTGGTGCGATTTTGGCACGATTGACTCGGTTCAACAGCTCTCAAGGTTAGCTGGCAACCATTCAAGGGTATACCCTTTATTGCAGGGATAGAGAGGGTAAAAAAGGGGGAGGGGTATGCCTATATCTCAAGAATAATGTACAAGTGAATGTGAGTGATTACATCACTAAGAGAGCTAGGAAGGAGGTGCAATCCTTATGGGTAGAGCTCCAAAGGGATGAAGCTAAGGGGAAAATAATACTGGGAGTATGCTATAGGCCCCCTAACCTGAGGGAGGAGGGGAGACAGATCTCCTATCACAATTTGGATTAGCAGCAAGGATGGGAAGTGTTATCATAATGGGGGGATTTTAATTATCCAGACATAGACTGGGCGGAGGGAACCATGCATTCATCTAAGGCTCGCCAGTTCCTAAATGTCTTGCAGGACAATTTCATGGGTTAGATGGTAGACGCACCAAATAGAAATAAAGCGTTACTGGATCAACTGATTACCAACAATACAGACCTGATCATGGATGTGGAAATACGGGGCAATTTAGGAAACAGCGATCACAGGTCAATTGGCTTCAGTATAAATAGGAAACATAAGGGGAATACAAAGACACTGAATTTCAAAAGAGCCAACTTCCCTAAACTACGAACCTTGCGAGAAGGCATAAATTGGGATAAAATCTTAGGAACAAAGAACACGGAGGAAAGATGGGTTTGCTTTAAGATAAATAGGGCATTAGCCAGTTCATCCCATTGAGTAATACATTTAAAACAGCGAACAAAAATCCTGGATGGCTTAACTCCAATGTAAAAATGCATATAAAAGCAAAGGAGAAGGCCTTGAACATGAAAGACACATAGCGGAGGAGAGAAAAACAAATCCCAAGAAATTCTTTAAGTATGTAAACAGTAAAAAAGGGAGGACAGACCATATTGGCCCCATAAAGAATGAGGAAGGACATCTGGTTACAAAGGACCGGGAGATGGCGAGAGTATTGAATTAATTATTCCCCTCATTCTTCACAAGGGAATCGGGGGGCTTCAGTAACCAAAACTGCAGTGTTTATACTCATGACAAATCACAGGAAGCACTTCCATGGTTAACAGAGGACAGAATTAAAATTAGACTTGGGAAACTTAACATTAATAAATCACCGGGACCAGATGGCTTGCACCCGAGGATACTTAGGGAACTCAGTCAAGTAATTGCCAGACCATTGTTCCTAATTTTTACTGACAGTCTACTGACTGGAATGGTACCAGCTGATTGGAGAAAAGCCAATGTAGCACTAATATTTAAAAGGGCCCAAAACACATCCCTGGGAATTACAGACCAGTTAGCCTAACATCAATAGTATGCAAGCTCTTGGAGGGGATGATAAGGGACTATATACAAGATTTTAGTAATGAGAACGGTATCATTAGCAGTAATCAGCATGGATTCATGAAGAATCGTTCTTGCCAAACCAATCTATTCACTGTCTATGAGGAGGTGAGTTTCCATCTAGCTAAAGGAAGGCTGTATGTGTATCTGGATTTTGCAAAAGCATTTGACACAGTTCCACATAAACGTTTACTGTACAAGAGAAAGGTACGTTGGCATGGACCATAGGGTGAGTACATGGATTGAAAACTGGCTACAGGGGCAAGTTCAGAGAGTAGTAATAAACGGGGAGTACTTGGAATGGTCAGGGTTCGGTAGTGGGGTCCCCCAGGGTTCTGTGCTGGGACCAATCCTATTTAATTTGTTCATAAACGACCTGGAGGACGGGGTAAACAGTTCAATCTCTGTATTTGCGAACGACACTAAACTAAGCAGGACAATAAATTCTACTCAGGATGTGGAAACTTTGCAAAAATATCTGAACAAATTAATGGGGTGGGCAACTACATGGCAAATGAGGTTTAATGTAGAAAAATTTAAAATAATGCATTTGGGTGGCAAAAATATGAATGCAATCTATACACTGGGGGGAAAACCTCTGGGGGAATCTAGGATGGAAAAGGACCTGGGAGTCCTAGTAGATGACAGGCTCAGCAATGGCATGCAATGCCAAGCTGCTGCTAACAAAGCAAACAGAATATTGGCATGCATTAAAAAGGGGATCAACTCCAGAGATAAAACGATAATTCTCCCGCTCTACAAGACTCTGGTACGGCTGCACCTGGAGTATGCTGTCCAGTTCTGGGCACCAGTGCTCAGGAAGGATGTACTGGAAATGGAGCGAGTACAAAGAAGGGCAACAAAGCTAATAAAGGGTCTGGAGGATATTAGTTATGATGAAAGGTTGCGAGCACTGAACTTATTCTCTCTGGAGAAGAGACGCTTGAGAGGGGCTATGATTTCAATTTACAAATACCGTACTGGTGACCCCACAATAGGGATAAAGCTTTTTTGCGGAAGGGAGTTTAACAAGACACGTGGCCACTCATTAAAATTAGAAGAAAAGAGGTTTAACCTTAAACTACGTAGAGGGTTCTTTACTGTAAGAGCGTCAAGGATGTGGAATTCCCTTCCACAGGCGGTGGTCTCAGCGGGGGGCATCGATAGTTTTCAAAAAACTATTAGATAAGCACCTGAACGACCACAACATACAGGGATATACAATGTAATACTGACATATAATCACACACATAGGTTGGACTTGATGGACTTGTGTCACTTGGTCTTTTTTTCAACCTCACCTACTATGTTTTTTAAAATTTTTGTGGGGAAAATTTGTTATTGGGCAAATTGAGGCAAAATTGCGGTAAAAAAACGCAGTTAAAAAAACCCTGCAGAAAGCATAGCAAAAATCACTACAGAAACGCTCAAAAGCAATATGCATAGATGTGAATCGAGCCTAAGCCCACTTTCACATCGGTCCAATTTGGCATGCAATGTGACATGTCAAATTGCATGCCAAATCGGCGTCCAACTTTGCGGCTCCGCACCGATTCCCAAAAGTAGTTCCTGCACTACTTTTGGCAACTTCAGGCACAGATGCACAGAGGCACAGAAGCACAGATGTCTCTGAAATCGCTCCCGAAGTGGGACTTACATACAGATATGAAATCGTGCAAGTTCAGCTGAACTTACACGATTTCTAACCTGCAGTCAGTGTGAGCCTGGGCTAAGTCCTGGTTCACACCTATGCAGGTTGCAGTTTGCATATTCCAGGTGCATTTTGCATTTTTTTTTCAATACACGTTTTTGATCCATTGAAGTCTAAGGAACCAAAAAACAGAAAAAAAAGTCCCTTTCCATAAAATGAACATGACCCATAGGAAACCATGTTCAATGGACTGTAGTGTGTTTCTGCAAAACTGAAAATGCACTAAAAAATGCATTGGTGTGAACCAGGCCTAAAGGTACAGATTGGACCCAACAGCAAAACGTTTGCTGGATTCACACCTATGCATTTTAACCCACATGAATTTTGATTTCTATTAAGATCATCGCCGCGCCAAACATAGCAATGTGATACACCTTGAAATACAGTGGAACCTTGTTTAACGAGTAACGCGGTTAACAAGCGTTTTGAAAGACGAGCAACTTTTTTTTTAAATCCTGACTCGAGCAAAATTCAAGCTAATGTGGTGTGCAGTACCACATTTGGCCAGAGGTGCGGGGGCGCCGGTGACACTCGGAACGGTTCGGAGCCATTCGGAAATACTCGGAATCACTCGGAAATACTCACCACATTGCATGTAATAGAAGTCAATGCGGAACAAATTATCTTCATTTTCCATTGACTTCTAAGGGGAAACTCGCTTTGATATGTGAGTGCTTTGAATAACAAGCATTCTCCTGGAACGGATTGCGCTTGTAATCCAGGTTTCCACTGTAAATGGAAAACCCATTTGTCTGAAAACAGAGGGGGTATGGATGCAGTCTAAGGCCTCATGCCTACTGGGCGTTTAGCACGCTGCATGAGGCCCCACCGTTTAGGTGTGGGTGGAAGGTATGGGTGCACTGTCTAGCTGCCAGCAGCCTGTGAACATCTATGAAAGGCTGACAACTGCTTCAGCTGGACAATGCACCAAGTAGAACTTACATTTAGTGCAGTATGCACCCAGGAATGAATGCCCAGAACGATCGCAGTCTGCTGGGCACATACTGCACTAAAACACTGTAATTTCTGTTTTATATGTCAGACTGGACAAATTTGGTTTTAATATTTAGAATAAAATTGACCTTGTGGACTGAGAGTTGGCACACTGCTCTGTTCTACCAAGGGTCCATTGGCACTAGGGGAACAAGAATTGAGCACTTGAGACTTGCGACCAAAGCTTCACCTGACCTGATGAAAATGGGCATGCTTCAGACCCTGTAGCTGCATACGACCCACTTTAATTCCCCATCTGCCATTATTTATATTTGCTGTGTATAAAGAAACCTTTTCCCTTCAGATTTTTTTTCATTTTTCATGCTGACAAACTACAAAGTACACACACAAAAAGCTGGATAAATGTGGCTCCTAAGGCAAAATTGGAATGTGAGAACTAGCAAATTGTCCACACTTCTAAAGCTAGTGTGGATTGTCTGTGCTTATTAGCACTGTAACCACACTCTGATCTCATCTAATTAAATCTTTATGCAAAACCCACTAAAATGCAAAGCAAGCTGTTTTGGAACATTTCTACTGATGATCTGTATGCAGAATAGCAGTAGCAGTCATTATGATTAACACACGTGTATAGTTCAGCGTCCAGATGACTTAACGTATACCTGAATTTTTTTTTTTTTTTGTGTTTCGTTTTGGATTATATAGTGAGGTATGTTCTAATACCTCACTATATAATCCAAAACGAAACACAAAAAAAAACCTGCCAGATTTTTATTGTTGTCTTTGTCACCATTTGGGAGATTCACCCTATTTGTCCTGGTGACTGGTATCACCAAAAGGAGATCTCCTATTCTTCTCTCTATTCCTCTTCTCCATTCAGTGTTTCTGGGGGACAAGACTATTTCACTGTGGCCAATAAGAATCATCTCTCCCGTATTGTTAAATGGAGAAGAGCTGGGATTTCAAATCCTGAACCGCTTGACCGGCTGCGTAGCTGCGCACAGCTCAGCGGAAAGCGTGGGGTGTCTGGTGTTCACCTTTTAGATTTTTTTTATGTAGAGGTGAACCAACACTTTAAGCTTCGAAAATAAAAAGGGAAGATTGGCATGCACAACTGCGCCAGTTTTGATAAATATCCCCTAGTGAATTGTTAGGCTGGGTTCACATATATGCGAATTGGATGCGTTTTTATCCACATAACATGTGAGTGGCTTTCATATCTGGGGTGGCTGCCGCAGGGTTTTTAAAAGGGTCCTGTGCATTTTTGGGTCCAGTTCAGGTGTGAATTCAGGGAAAAATTTGCACCTGAATCGCACCTGAACAGAAATGCACAGGACACCAGACTGCAAACCGCACCGCAGATATGTGAACTCGGCCTTAGATCTTGTGCACCTTTTTATTTTGAAGCACCTGAAATATGTTTAGCTGATTTTTTTCCAGTTTTTCTACTGAAGCCTTCATTTCAAGTTTTGCACACATTTTAAAATGCACATTTTAGGTCTAAAAATTTGTTAAAACCCCCAAACAGTATCTGTTGTCTGAGAGCAAAGATCCTGGAGAATAAAATGATGGTAGTTGCAATTTTTTATATAAAAGATGAGGTTGTGATCAGTAAATAGGTACACAACATGTCAAGCCTTAGAACTGCACGTGCCTGTGAAACAACAACAAAATTTGCCCGCAGGCGACACCTTAGAAGCCTTTACGGGTTATCAGATTAGAGTTAAAGCGGAGTTCCACCCAAAAGTGGAACCTTTGCTTAACTGCTTCCCCCCGCCCTCCGGTTCCACATTCCGGGAGACAGCGCTGCAGCACTGCCCCCCCCCCCCCGAAGTTCAGCACCCCTCCTTCTTCCTCTACTGCTGGGTCAGTTAGAATTTGCAGCGTGTTTCACGCATGCGCAGTAGGGAACGATGGCAGCACCCGAGAGCCGATCCGAAAATTGGCTGGGGTGCTGACATTGTGGGAACCCTGGACAGGTAAGTGTCCTAATATTAAAAGTCAGCAGCTAATTATTTTTTATGGGAGGGGTGGAACTCCTGTTTAACCCCTTGTTGCTGGCCCTTTAAGGGGTTTGCTATGCCAGGAGGCGGGGCTTATGGCCATGTGACTGATTGGCTGTCACGGCAGTCACATGATCAGAAAAGTTCCAATTGCAAACAGCGATTGGGAACTTTACATGAGCCGACAGTCACTGTACCAGGAGCACGCAAGGCAGACGCTCTCGGCACAGCACTGTCGTCACTATTGCATGTAAATATGCGGCCGCTCAGCGCAAAGGCCCTGCCACTGAGAGGCCGCATATTTGCGTACACTCGCTGCCAAGAGGTTAATTGTGAATAATGGTTCTAAAATTATTGCTCTCACTCTGACGTTTGCTGAGATATGTAAAATGTATAGCACGAGGCCACATGCATTTATTTTCTTATGTGTGAGAGCAGGGGAAATTTTTTATTATACATACTTAGCAATACAGTTGTGTAAACTTTAAATAAGCTATCACATACAGTGCTGGGATTCGGCACTGCGTCGCTTTAACTGATAAGTGTGCAGTCTTGCGGCGCTGCACCCAAACAAAAATGATGTCCTTATTTCCCCATAAATAGAGCTTTCTTTTGGTGGTATTTGATTATCTCTGTGTTTTTTATTTTTTGCACTATAAACAAATAAAGAGCGACAATTTTGAAAAAAAAACACAACATTTTGTACTTTTTGCTATAATAAATATCCCCAATATTTTTTTTTTAAAAAGCTATTTTTTTTCAGTTTAGGCTGATATGTATTCTGCTACATAAGCAATAAGCGGATATTGATTGGTTTGCGTGAAGGTTATAGCGTCTACAAAATAGGGGATAGATGTGTAGCATTTTTATTATTATTTTTTTTTTACTAGTAATGGCGGCGATCTGTGATTTTTATCGGGACTGCGACATTATGGCGGACACATCGGACACTTTTGACACATTTTTGGGACAATTTTTGGGACCATTGGCATTTATACAGCCTGTCACTGGCAGGGAAGGGGTTCAACACTAGGGGGAAATCAAGGGGTTAACGGTGTTCCCTCTCTGTGTTCTAACTGAAGGGGGGTGGGACTGTCCAGGGGAGTTGACAAATCGCTGTTCATACTTTGTATGAACAGAAGATCAATCTCTTCTCCCCTTTAGAGAACCGGAAACTGTGTGTTTACACACACAGATCCCGGTTCTCGGTGTGTCACCAGCGATCGCGGGAGCCAGGGGCGTAACTAGAAATCACAGGGCCCCATAGCAAAATGTTGTATGGGCCCCCCCCCCCCCCCCACAAAAAAATGGCGGGGCTTAAATTAAATAGTGGGCGTGGTTTAAAGGGCGGGGCTCAAAGGGTGTGTGGTTCGAGTCTGAGAAGAAAGAAAGAGCCCAGATCCTACACCACAATAGCAATATATGTATTCCAGAAAGTTTAATCAACAGATAAAGATACTCCAAACACCCGGTGTTAGCGCTTCAATAATCCTCACCTGTGCCCAATGCAGCGTGGTCTGCCCATGCCCAATACTGCCTCACCTGTGCCCAATGCAGCGTGGTCTGTGCCCAATACAGCATGTCCAGTGTCCAATGCAGCCTCACCTGTGCCCAAAGCAGCATGGCCAGTGCCCAATACTGCCTCACCTGTGCCCAATACTGCCTCACCTGTGCCCACTTGTGCCCAATGCAACGTGTCCAGTGCCCAATGCAGCCTCACCCGTGCCCAATGCAGCCTCACCGTGCCCAATGCAGCCTCACCCGTGCCCAATGCAGCCTCACCCGTGCCCAATGCAGCCTCACCTTTGCCCAATGCAGCATGACCCGTGCCCAATTCAGCATGACCCGTGCCCAATGCAGCGTGGCCTGCCCATGCCCAATGCAGCCTGACCCGTGCCCAATGCAGCCTGACCCCACCCATGCCCAATGCAGCCTGACCCATGCCCAATGCAGCCTCCCCCGTGCCCAATGCAGCCTCCCCCGTGCCCAATGCAGCCTCCCCCGTGCCCAATGCAGCCTCCCCGTGCCCAATGCAGCCTCCCCGTGCCCAATGCAGCCTCTCCCGTGCCCAATGCAGCCTCCCCCGTGCCCAATGCAGCCTCCCCCGTGCCCAATGCAGCCTCCCCGTGCCCAATGCAGCCTCCCCGTGCCCAATGCAGCCTCTCCCGTGCCCAATGCAGCCTCCCCGTGCCCAATGCAGCCTCTCCCGTGCCCAATGCAGCCTCTCCCGTGCCCAATGCAGCCTCCCCCGTGCCCAATGCAGCCTCACCCGTGCCCAATGCAGCCTCACCCGTGCCCAATGCAGCCTCCCCGTGCCCAATGCAGCCTCCCCGTGCCCAATGCAGCCTCCCCGTGCCCAATGCAGCCTCCCCGTGCCCAATGCAGCCTCCCCGTGGCCAATGCAGCCTCCCCCGTGCCCAATGCAGCCTCCCCGTGCCCAATGCAGCCTCCCCGTGCCCAATGCAGCCTCCCCCGTGCCCAATGCAGCCTCCCCCGTGCCCAATGCAGCCTCTCCCGTGCCCAATGCAGCCTCCCCCGTGCCCAATGCAGCCTCACCCGTGCCCAATGCAGCCTCTCCCGTGCCCAATGCAGCCTCTCCCGTGCCCAATGCAGCCTCTCTCGTGCCCAATGCAGCCTCTCTCGTGCCCAATGCAGCCTCTCTCGTGCCCAATGTAGCCTCCCCCGTGCCCAATGCAGCCTCCCCCGTGCCCAATGCAGCCTCCCCCGTGCCCAATGCAGCCTCCCCGTGCCCAATGCAGCCTCACCTGTGCAGTGTTAGAGGTGAGCCAGACTGCAGCAGCCCTTATTGGCGAGCGTGGGGCTCTCTCAGATTGGGGGGGGGGGGCGAGCACCGGCCGCACGGTCCCCCAGCCAGGGGAAGTGAGGAGAGGAAGAGGCGCGCTGTCCAGCAGAGCGCTGTAATAGCTAACATTTGAATGCCCTGTGAGTTCCCGGGGCTCAACGTCACATAGCCCCACCTCTTGGCCCGGCGCCTTTGATGACGTCACATGTCCCGCATTGGACCGGCGTTCTGTCTATCAAAAGCGTCGGTCCAAGAGGTGGGGCTATGTGACGGTGAGCCCCGGGAACTCACAGGGCATTCAAATAAAAGCTATTACACAGCGCTCTGCTGCCTTGTACGGACAGCGCGCCTCTTCCTCTCCTCACTTCCCCTGGCTGGGGGCCCGTGCGGGCAGTGCTCGCCACCCCCCCCGGGCCCCGGCAGTATGCTTTCCTCCTCCTCCCCAGGGGCCCCATAGCAGCTGCGGGCCCCATAGCGGCCGCGTGTGTCGCTATGGCGGTAGTTCCGCCACTGGCAAAAAAATGTAAATAGACAATTTAAAAAAAATTGTAAACATGTTGTTATACCATGCAAATTTAATATTAGACAATTCTATATCATTAAAAAAAATGTTTATTACATGTTGTTATACTTCTGGTCTCATCCCTATGACAGGCTTCAGGAACATGAGCTCCTCGTAGTGACAATACACTAGTCTTTTTCTCTTCTCACCAAAACCACTTTGTATCTTAGTTTGTATGTTGTGTTCTCTCCTATCGTTCCCGCATAGTCTTCCACCTTTTCTTTAGTAGTTGTACTAAAAGAAATAAGATATTCTTTTTTTTATTACAGATATCTTGCCACAGGAAATGCCTATATATCATTACAATATAAATTCAGAACAGGAATATCGACAATTGGAGAAATTGTGAAGCTAACATGTGATGCTATCTGGAATTTAAAAAATACATTCATGCCTATTCCAAATAAAGAGAAATAGAA
The DNA here is from genome assembly GCA_028564925.1 of Lithobates sylvaticus. Taxonomy (NCBI): domain Eukaryota; kingdom Metazoa; phylum Chordata; class Amphibia; order Anura; family Ranidae; genus Lithobates; species Lithobates sylvaticus. Next base: position 169,156,187 of record CM053026.1, read on the forward strand.
TGATGTTGCCCAGCAGTTCTGGAGCAAAACCAATTTTCCAAACTGCCTGGGAGCAATTGATGGAAAACACATTAGGCTAATAAAACCCTGCCACAGTGGTAGCCGATATTATAATTACAAAAAGTATTTTTCTGTTGTGCTAATGGTTGTGTTTGATGCAAACTATAAATTCCTCTTTATTGATGTAGGAACATTTGGGAGTTCTGCAGACTCTACTGTTTTCCAGAATTCTAAATTCGGGAAACGTCTTTAATCTACTCAGTTTGCCTGAAAACCGACCATTACCCAGTACAGAAAGTCCAGATATGCCATTTGTTTTCGTGGCTGATGAGGCATTCGCTATCATTGAACAACTAATGAAGCCCTACTCACAGAGGAATCTTGACTCCCGGAAGAGCATCTTCAATTATCGTCTCTGTCAGGAACGTAGGCTGGTTGAATGTTCCTTTGGCATTCTTGCCAACAAATGGCAAATATTCCTTAAACCTATCACCCTAAAGGTCGAGAATGCATCCAAATGAATAAAGGCAGCCTGTGTGTTGCACAATGTGGTAAGGGATAGAGAAGGCATCAATTTTGAGGACTCATTGGCACACAATTTGGAACCTGCTGATTTCCCTCATGCCTGTGGTCCAACAGTGGGTTTCAGAATTAGGGATGGATTGGCGGACTATTTTATGAGCCCTGCTGGAGCAGTAAGTTGGCAAGGAGATATGATTTAAAACTTCCTCCAGAATTGATTATTTCTTCCTTTCTCAGACAGATCTCAAACTTCTAGTAATGACTTCTATTGAATCCATGACCATTTCCGATCATCACCCGATTACTATGACACTAACTTTCCCAGAAAAGAATACCTCTACTAAGACCTGGAGACTCAACACCACAGTATTGAAAGACCCCATAGACTTATCACACTTCCAAAACACTCTAAAAGAGTACTTTGCACAAAACGAAAATGACGAGACCTCTTTACTTACGCAATGGGAAGCGCATAAGTGCGTCATAAGAGGGGAATTCATCAAAAGATTAGCCAAAATTAAAAAAGACCACCAAGCCAAAATAAGTTCTCTACTAGACCAAATTCACAACCTAGAGACAACACATAAACGAACCCTGGCAATCTCAACATTTGACGAGCTGACTAGAGTAAGGACGCAACTATCTGAAGAACTCAACATGAAAACCAAACGACAATATATACTGAGACACAAAATCTATTATGAACAGGGAAACAAAAGCGGGAGACTTTTAGCGAGAGCAGTCCAGAGTAAAAAAGCTGCTACAACAGTACACCACATAAGTGACAGCCAAGGAATAATTCACTCGTCGAATGATGAGATTGCCAAACAGTTCGAATTATACTACCAGAACTTATATAATATTCCATCTAATCCCAAGTGCCCCCTTAATTCAACCAAGAGGGTAAATCTAATTCAGAACTTCCTTCAGAAATACAGCCCACCACATATACCAGTGAACACAGCACTAGAACTTGAAGCACCCATATCAGGCCCAGAGTTTGATAAAGCGATGAAGGACATGAAATTAGGGAAAGCCCCAGGTCCAGATGGACTTCCATTACAATATTACAAATCATTCACAAATATTCTTAAACCAAGATTTCTGAAAACCTACCAATCACTTCACCTAGATCAAAACCCCCCAAAACAACTGCTTGAGGCCCATATAACAGTCATACCCAAAGATAACAAGGACAAATCCCAAGTTACGAATTACAGACCAATATCTTTAATTAATGTCGACGTAAAAATATACGCAAAAATACTCGCCAACAGACTGCTTCCACTACTAACCTCCCTTATATCACTTGACCAAGTTGGTTTCATCCCAGGCAGAGAGGGACGAGACAATACTATCAAAGCTTTAAATATAAACCACTGGCTAACATCCAAAAAGAAACTAGGTTTTTTCCTATCCCTAGACGCAGAGAAGGCGTTCGACAGAGTGGCCTGGGACTATATGGATGAAGTACTAAAGCACGTAGGTATTTTACCACAAATGAGAGCATATATTAGAGCACTATACTCTAACCCAACAGCTAGAGTCCGGGTCAACGGCCACCTGTCGAACGCCTTCAACCTCCGAAATGGGACCAGACAAGGCTGTCCCCTCTCTCCATTATTATTCGTACTCACACTAGAACCCCTACTAAACAAAATAAGATCTAACCCAGACATTAAGGGAATAGAAATCCAAAACAAAACATATAAAGTCGCAGCCTTTGCGGACGACATGCTCCTCTTCCTCTCGGAACCCCATGTGTCCTTGCCCAACTTAATTCAAGACCTAGAGCACTTCCAACTACTCTCCAATTTAAAGATCAACCATGCAAAATCCAACGCTCTCAACATCACTCTACCCCAAAACTCTGTAGACCTATGCAAACAAAATTTCCCCTTTACATGGGCTAAACAAAAAATAACGTACCTAGGAATAGAGATCCCCACAAACTTAGAAGAACTTTTCCAAATTAATTTCCTTCCCATTTTGAAGGAAACCCACGAAGACCTAAAAAGATGGAACGTCCTCAATGTCTCCTGGTTCGGTAGAGCATCCCTAATAAAGATGACAATACTACCTAGATTTTTATATACTATGCAAACTATCCCCATCCGCCTACCCTCATCATTCTTTGCATCCTTCCGCAAAGCATGCTCGACTTTTATTTGGAGAGGTAAACCGCCTAGAGTTAAATTTACCAAACTGAACTTACCCAAAAATAAAGGGGGCATAGCCCTGCCTGACCTTAAAAAATATCATCAGGCAGCCCTCCTAGCCAGAATAGTGGATTGGAACATCCATCAGACTGTTAAAGATTGGGTAACTCTTGAACAAAATCAATTCTCCGAACAGATTAAAGTACTACCATGGTTAAACCCAAAGCACCACTCTAAGACTCTCAAAGCACACCCACTCATAGGACCTACCTTAGAAAACTTCCAAAATACCTTCAAACATACTCGTCCCTTCCCATGGCTTAGCTCCCTCACTCCGATCAGAGGTAATCCTGACTTTCCCCCTGGTCTAGATCGTTACTACCTGATCAATGACTGGCCTCATGAAGACATACAAGTAAAACATTTCTTTAAAAGAGGTAATCTCGTAACCAGAGAAGAAATTAAAACGGAAATAGATCCAAATATGATATCTCAGTGGAACTACATGCAAATCCGACACTTCCTGACAAAAAGTGAGACCGCCCAATACTGGACGAGACTACCCACAACGCTAGAAACCCTATGTACAAAAAAATCCCCGCAAAGACATATTATATCGGCCCTATACTATTCATTATTTGGTGACAATACGGAGTTCTCCAGTGTGTCGTGCCAGGCGTGGGAAAAAGACCTTGAAACAAACATATCAGAAGAGGAATGGGAAAAAATTCACACTTTTGCACACAAAGGATCGTTAAACGTAGCCACTCAAGAGTGTGGATTCAAAATAATCACAAGGTGGTATAGAACCCCCACGCTTCTTCACAAATTTTATCCCCAGATATCTGATAGATGTTGGAGATGCAAAGATGGGGAAGGCTCGATGATACATATATGGTGGTCCTGCTCTGCAATCCAGGACTTCTGGAGGGTGGTGCATGACGCCATATCATCAATCACTTCAGAAGACCTGAGGTACTCGTCTGCGCAATACCTACTACACCACAACTCTTTACCCAAACAAAGATATTTGAAATCATTATCCATGATCATGATAAATGCAGCAAGACACTGTATTCCCTGCCACTGGCGCACGAATATAGTCCCTACAAAAAAAGAATGGTTCAGGAGAATAAACTGTATAGAAAAAATAGAAGAACTCATCAGTATCTCCCAAGAGAAAATAACTAATTTCACATCTGTATGGTACAACTGGCTGGAGTTTAAAAGCACGCAAGAATATAAAGATATTATCAACTAAGAAAGATATATACTGACCAGATAGGAAAATCCCATGATTATCCGTGAAAATAATGAAACAATAATGTCTCACGTTAATGCATACTCCTTTATCTCCTCCTCCCCCCCTCCCTATCCATCTATTTATTTATCTATATTCATTCTTTTTTTTTTTTTTTTTTTTTCTCCTTTCCTCTCCTCCCCCCCCTCTCTGTACCTCCCCCCTCCCCCCCTCTCATTCCCATGATACAGTGTGGTAAGTCCACACCTGGAAAAAAAAAAAATATATATATATTTATAAGAAAATATAGGTGAACCACTTTCTATATGGAAGAATTTATTTGCCTTTGAATTTTACTTATCCAGACGTTTGTTAATAACTCATTGTTAATACATTTTGAGATTGTTGTAACTCACCCCTAAGTACCATAAAATGTAATCTGCTCACGTTTTTCTATTGACATGGCATTGTATGATCTGTTTATACTTTTTCAATAAAAATTTATGAAAAAAAAAAAAAAAAACTTCCACGTATCAAATAAAAATTAAAATGACATACTTTTTCATTGAATATTTTCTCTTGTTTGCAGGAATATACTTTGAAAGATAATTGCATATTGTTATGGATTCTGTATATTTGTTTATTGCTGTATTCATTATAGAGACGAATCATAGAGACGAACGGCGGCCATCGCTTATCTCTATACCAAGCCAGCACTGGATGTTTTTTCTGGCTCAGCAATTCGGTAACGTAGCCTCAGTCTATTTTTTACGTTGACTTGGGCCACATGTTTCTTGCTGGGCCACTCCTGACTTGAATTTTCGGTCAATTCCTACTGAATTGAACCATCTATAGCCAGCCTAAGTTAAGTTAGGGAGAGGATTAAAGTGGTTGTATAGAATAAGGCTTACCTATAGGTACTGTAAATATCTCCTAAACGTGCACCATTTAGGAGATATTTACTATATATGCAGCCGCTGACATCATCGGTGCATGTGCTCTGAAGGAACAGCCACCCAGGCCATTCCTTCAGAATCCTGTGCTGTAAACGGCGGCTCCCCACCTGGGGGTGACATCATCGTGACTCCTGCCAGTCACACAACCAGAGTCCGCAGACCCGGAAGGAAGACGGGTGAAGATGGGAGCGGCCTCCAGCGATGCAATGTCAATACTTCATTTTTAGGTAAGTTTCATATAATGTACTAGTATGCGATGCATACTAGCACATTATGGCTTTACCTTGCAGGTCAGAAAATTAAAAAAAGGCACCCAGCAGTTTACAACTGCTTTAATGTTCCCAGAGTATTTCAAGTCATCTCAAGGTGATTTCACGTGTATATCTAAATAAACATTTAAAAATTATATATTTAAAAAAGAAGTCCAGCCAAAGCTAGTTTGTCTGGACTTCTCCTATGGATCACAGGAGTGCAATTCATTTTTCACTACTTTGACCCATTTTCAGCAGAGAGCGGACTGAGTTCCGCTCTCTGCTAACGTCACAGATATCAGTCCAGGCACCGCATCATCCCAACAATGGAAGTCTGGATCTGCCAGGTGCCTGGACTGACACCCGTCTCAGCGAGCCACTGAGAGTCTGAGACAGCCGCTCCGCCCCTCCACAGCTCAGCTCTCCAATGAGGAGAGAGATGAGCAGAGAGCTGTGACTGACAGTCTGCAGCTCTCTGCTCACAGAGCTGTGAAATCCAAGTGATCGGCGAGGTTCGATCGCTCGGTTTCCAGTGCAGAGGCGGCGGGGAACAGATGCAGCATCGGACCCATGCTGCATCCACCTTGGTAAGTATAAATCTAAAAAAAAAAAGGAACTCCTACTTCTCTTTTAATGTCTTCCTAGTTTTTTCTTTTCACCTTTCAGAATAATCTAATCATGGCCTTATCTGTCAGTGAACATTGACTCCAATAATCTGTAGATAAGCAAGTTATATAGATCAGTTCCCAGTTAACACATTTAAATAAATAATGAATGTGTAACACGCACTGGAATCTCTCTCAGTTAGTGATTTTTTAAGAAAATGTACATGTGCCAAATTTTGCAAAGGGTCACCATATAATATCTGCCAGTCCTCTAGATGTATTAATATATAACTATTATAGAGAGCTCTACAGCTTTCTAGTGATATTGTGATAGCATCCTAACCTACTGCAGAAGTGGTTCTAGGCGTCACGTGTGCATGATGAGGACAATTCTTATTAGCTTGCCAGCAGAGGGTCCTCTGAGCATCCAGAAGTGGATTGACAGACCAAGTTGAGTGAAGGCGACCGGTTAGCGAGGATTAACAAGCGGAACTAGACTAGTGGTCCCCGCAGGCAGAAACTGCATCAGCAAGGAAGGGATGTATCGATCCCAAAGCGCCCTTTCCCATAGAAAACAATGGGGCAGCGCTGCAAACCACTGGGGCATTGCGTGCGCTGGCGGTAAAGCGGCGCTATATTTAGCGGCGCTTTACCGTCGTTTTAGCGGCGCTATTCGGCCGATAGCGGGGCAGTTTTAACCCCCGCTAGCAGCCGAAAAAAAGGTTAAAACTGCCCCGCTATCGGCCGAATAGCGCCGCTGAAACGACGGTAAAGCGCCGCTAAATATAGCGCCTCTTTACTGCCAGCGCACGCAATGCCCCAGTGTGAAAGTAGCCTAAGAAAAAACAGACACCTGGAAGGATGAGAAAAAAATAGTCAGGCCAAATCATACCAGATGCAGTCCAGTGCATTTTTTTTCTGCATCAAAAATGCGTTGACAGTAGGTTATTTGGCTTCTGATGACATAGTTCACACCAATGCAGTCAGTTCCAGTGTAGAAAAAAATTCTGCAAAAAAAATGTACTGGAACATGGCAAAACACCTAAAAGATGCACCGGAACGCACATGTGCCTATTTAGGATGGAGATAAAAAAAGAAAATAACTCACCGGAACGCATCAAAAACGCATTGGAATGCATCAGAAATGTGTCAGACCTGCGTCCAGTGCGCAGCCGGACTGCATTTCTGTGGTGTGAACTGGCCCTTAAAGCTGAACTGTGGGATAAGCAAATATTGTCTAAATTCAGTGCAGCAATCCAGTTGAAAACTTTGCCTTCATGCAGGAGCTCCATATTATAAAGACCGGTCACTGCTGCTCTCTCCCCTTGTGAGGGTGACTGGTTTTGTCTCTCCCCTTCCTGTAGTTTTCTGCAGTTATGCGGCGTACACACGGTCGGAATTTCCAATGGAAACAGTCCGATGGGAGCTTTTCATCGGATTTTCCGACCGTGTGTATGCCCAACGGTCTTTTTCTGTCGGAATTTCCGACGGACTTTGAATTGAGAACCTGTTCTCAATTTTTCCGAAGGAAAACCTTTCTATCGGATTTTACGATCGTGTGTATGCAATTCCGACACGCAAAATTCCGACGCATTCTCGAAAACAATTTGACGCATGCTCGGAAGCATTAAACTTCCTTTTTATAGTGCTGTCGAACGTGTTTTATGCCGCTGTGTTATTGACCGTCGGAATTTGGTGTGATCGTGTGTAGGCAACACAGCTTGAGCGGAATTCCGTCGGAAAAACCGTCAGAGTTTTTTCCGACGAGAATTCCGATCGTGTGTACGCGGCATTAGTCTTTAGAGGGTAAAGCCTGCTGGGTCCCTCCCAAAGCAAGTAATGTGCAGCATAATGTCACTGTTACTTTTACAAGTTAAAGCGGGAGACCCGCAAAATTTTTTGTTTTAAAAGTCAGCAGCTACAAATACTGCAGCTGCTGACTTTTAAAATAAGGACACTCACCTGTCCTAGGGTCCAGCGATGTCGGCACCCGAGGCTGAACCGTCCCTCAGTCCACGGATGCTGCCGTCGCCATCTTCGGTATGGGAATCAGGAAATGAAGCCTTGCGCCTTCACTTCCCAATTCCCTACTGCGCATGCTCGAGTCGCGCAGTGCAATGAGAATGGTCCGCGCTGTCTCCGGGACCCGTGTGTGTCCTAGCAGACAGCGCAGCAGGACAGGAAGAGGCATAGGCTCCCATGGGAGTCTATGCCCAGAAGTGGGTGCAAATACCTGTCTAATGCCCCGTACACACGGTCGGAAATTCAGACGGAAAATGTCCGATCGGACCATGTTGTCAGAAAATCCGCCCGTGTGTGGGCTCCATCGGACTTTTTCCGTCGGAAATTCCGACGGAAAAAATTTGAGATCCTGCTCTCAAATTTTCCGACAACAAAGTCCGATCGGACTTTTTCCAATCAAATTATCAAAATCAAATAATAATCAATAATCAAATCAAATTACGAGCCCAAAGCTATTGGCTACTAGCCTCTACGTAGTTCCATCGTACGCAACGAACGTCACCAAGTTCTGAATGATCGGATTTTCCGACAACTTTGTCCGACCGTGTGTATGCAACACCAGTTTCGGACAAAATCCGTCGGATTTTGTGGTCGGAATTTCCGACCGTGTGTACGGGGCATTAGACAGGTATCTGCACCCCCCTCCCCCCTGAAAGGTGCCAAATGTGACACCAGAGGGGAGGAGGGTTCCGAAAAGCGGAGGTTCAATTTTTGTGTGAACCTCCGCTTTAATACCTGAATTTGCAAAAGCTTTTGGTGCACAAAAAGTGGATTTATTTATTAGGTGGATAATATTTGCATTGACCGTTTTCCTGCCCAGAATTCAGTTTTAACCACCTTCAGAAGGTTTTACCCCCTTTATGACCAGAGCATTTTTTTCGAATTCAGCACTGCGCTATAAGTGCACAGTCATGCAACATTATACACAAATTCATTTTTTTTCACACAAATAGAACTATAGTTTTTTTTTCTGGGATATAAACGCAAAAAGAATTTTGAAGAAAAAAACATTTTCTATTTTCTGTAAAACATATCCAATAAATTAAAAATGTCTTACATTCGGGCAAAAGTGTATTTTGCAACATGTCTTTGTTTAAAAAAAAATCCCAATAATTGTATATGAATTGGTTTGTGTTAAAGTTGTAGTGTCTACACACTATGGTGTTTATACTCTGAAGTTTACGCAGCTTTTACTTTCTGACTGCCTATCACATTCCTTGAGGCGCTAAAATGCAGCACAACCACCCACCAAGTGACCCCATTTTGGAAAGTAGATAACCCAAGGTATTTACTTAGAGACATGTTGAGTCCATGAAAGTTTTTATTTTTTGCCACAAGTTTTTGGGAATGACAACAAAAAACTTTTTTTTTTTTTTTTTTTACACAAAGTTGTCAATTTAATGAGATATTTCTTGTTAAATGCCATGTGCCTCCCCTGACAGGGAAACAATATACCTCTTGTTTATCTTCCCACCCTTTTATCAGACCTACTTTGGCTGAGACTTTACAAATTGTCTTCTTTGCACAACTTCCCTTCCTCCTGCATGCATCTTATTTATTTTGCCAACAAGGCTGAAAACTGAGTGTTTACTGGCCCTGAGTCCCAATTCTTTGATCACTTCTTAGGCACATTACACCAAACAACACCTTTTCCAAACTGGTTTGAGGAGCTCTGTTTGGGGCATAGTCCAATACATAAATCTTTGTCTTTTTCATATAAACACCCCCCCCCCCCCCCCCCAATTCACCAAAGGTCAATAAAGGTTGGATTCTTCTTCTTTGCCCACAAATCCCATTCCCATTATGCAGCAAATATCAGAAAACTACATACAATCCAGAATTCGAGTGACCCTTGCTGGAGATGTGGCTCATATGCAGCCATGCTTCTCCATATCTTTTGAGAATGTCCTGAAATTCACACGTTCTGGCAGCAAGGCAGCAAGTCTTCCAGTTCATTCAAAAATTTACGCACATTTCGCTGTTTGATGACTATGTGGTGGTTCTAGTCAACTTGACTCCCCTTTCCAGGAAGAGGTACTATAAATCACTGCTGAAACACCTACTGAACGCAGTGAGAGCCTGTATACCTGCTATGTGGAAACATTAATCCCCCACCATTGCCCAATGGTTAGCGAGAGTGAATGACATAGGAAGTATGGAAGTATGGAACATCTGACCTTAGTTCTTCGAGACAAATCAGAGATGCATAAGGTGATTTTATTGGGACAAGTTTTGTTTCTCTGATGACTACCCTCCATACTTGTGATTTAATCCATGCTCTGCTCCTTCCGAGGTGTCTGTAGTCATTACCGTCCTAATCGTAACCTTGTGGGATACTCTTTCCTATCCCCATTTTTTTTCTTTTTCTTCCTTTCCCCCTGCTTTCTCCCCTTTCCCTTACTCGTACCACCACCCCCTCCCTTTCTCCCCACCCGTTCCCAAAACCATTATAAGATCAAAAGTGCGGGTGAGTACTGCCTCGTATAACACGCACCGGCGTATAACACGCACCCCAAGTTTAGGAGGGCATTTTAAGGAAAAAAAGTTTTAGGAGGGAAGTTTAGGGAAAAAAAAAAACTTACATTTAAGCGTCATTTGCAGCTTGCCCAGCGTCATTGCAGTCTTGCCCAGCGTCATTGCAGCCTTGCCCAGCGTCATTGCAGCCTTGCCCAGCGTCATTGCAGCCTTGCCCAGCGTCATCGCAGCCTTGCCCAGGGTCATTGCAGCCTTGCCCAAGGTCATTGCAGCCTTGCCCAGGGTCATTGCAGCCTTGCCCAGCGACATTAGAAGTCCGGTCCGGGTTTAAATTTCCCGCCGCCGAGACTTTGTCGCGCGTGGCCGAAAAAGACCGAAGCAGCCCCGGAAAAGGCCGAGCCGACTGTTCAGCTCCGATCGCGGTCCCGCCTCCCTGCTGTTTCCGGAGCGAGCGCAGGGAGGCGGGACTCCGAGCAGAGCCGAACAGTCTGCTCTGTCTATTCCGGCGCGGCTTTGGGTTTTTTCGGCAGCGCCTCGGTCTTTTTCGGCGGCGCTCGCTATTTTTCGGCGGCGCTTGCCATTTTTGAATTTTTTTTTTCGGGGTATCGGCGTATAACACGCACCCACGACTTTTCCCCGATTTTTAGGGGGAAAAAGTGCGTGTTATACGCCGATAAATACGGTACTCGATGCCAGTTTCTCTCACTGGCTAGTTACCATCTTAGCTCCCTCAGACACCTTACTTGAGGGTTTACGTCGATATGACGGCCTCATTGTTTATCGAGTATGCAACCAGTCAGGGCCGTCTTTAATATTGATTGAACCCTGGGCAAACATTTTCTTTAGACCCCCTCCCCCAAGCATTTTCGCTCTCCACCTGCTCTGAGTCATACAATAAACAGCAGCTAAACTCAAAATTTGTTTACTGAATCAGATCAGGCAGCGATTGGGATTGGTTGCCAGATGTTACAGTGTATCATTACTGCTCACTGACTGGCTGCTACGAGGTTACAGCACACATTATGGGTCACTGAATATTTGCTATTGGTTACAGCGCATGACTTCTGCTTGTTGATTGGTTGCTAGAGATTACTGTACATCAATACTGCTCACTGATTGTTTGCTAGAGGTTACTGGACATCCTTACCACTCACAAATTGGTTGCTAGATGTTACTGTACATTATTACTGCTCACTGATTGGTTCCTAGAGAATACTGCATATCCTTACCGCTCAATGATTGGTTGCGAGAGGTTAGTGCACATCATTACTGCACACTGATTGGTTGCTAAAGGTTACAGCACATCATCTCCTCACTGCCTGCACACCATGGACTAGGGAGGTGAGGGGACCCATCAATAGATTGAAAACTCCTAGAGATCCTAGGACTCCTGGAATCAGTGGCAATGCTGGCGGGTTGATGGGATCAGTGGCAGTGGTGGGGGGGGTGGGGTTAGTTAGGAGGCAGTACACTGTGGCAAAAACTGAATTATGTAGAGCAAAGCTGGACATTTTTGGCTAGTATATAGTGGCGGATTCTACACCGATCACTAATGTGAGGGGGAATTTGCACTAGCCACCATGTAATGGGGGATTTTATACCACCCACCAATATACAGAGGGATTTCTACACTGACACCAATGTAATAGGAGCATTTACACCAACCACCAGTGTAAGGGGGAATATACAATGACCTCCATGTAAGAGGGAATTTACACTGACAACCATTGTCAAGGAAATTTGTACTGACCACCAATGTAAGGTGACACTTCTACACCAACCACCAATGTTAGGGGGGGATTTTCACTGACCACCAATGTTAGGGGGGATTTACACTGAACACAAATGTAAAGGGGGATTTACACTGGCCACCAATGTAAGGGCAATTCTGCACTCACCACCAATATAAAGGGAAATGTACACTGATCACCAATGTAATCAAGAATTTACACTTACAACCAATGTAATGGGGGATTTTACATCAACAACCAATAAAGGGGTATTTCTACGCTGGCCACCAATGTAAGGGGGGATTTACACTCACCAGCAATTTAAAGGGGGATTCTACATGGACCACCAATGTAAGGGAGGATTCGAAACTGATCACAAATGCAAGTTTGTATTTTTTTACCGACTACCAATATAAAAAGAGGAGTTTCTACACTGGCCACCAATGTAATAGGGATTTACACTGACCACTAATGTAATAGGAGCAGTCACAGTAACCACCAATGTAAGGAGGGATTTACACTGACCGCCAATGTAAGGGGGACCTTCACACTGGCCACTAGTGTGAATGAAAGGATTTTACACCAAGACCCAATGGAATGAAAAGATTTACACTGAGCACCAATGTAACTGAAACATTTAGCCTGCATTCACATTTGTGTGCGTCGGGAACGCATGCAAAATCTTTTTTCTGACACCACAGAAACGTGCTGCCCTTTAGTAGATACACAGCAGTGCCATTAATTGTTAATGTCACCCTCACCCATCTGCTGAGATGTGTGTATTCACATGCACCAAAATTTGGAAAAAGGGTTCCACCTGCAATTTGCTTACCTTTTGCAGAACAGGCTGATGTTAGGCTTAATGACCACAGTTGTAGGCAGGACTTTCAAGCATGCCCCTTTACCTCCCCAGTGGGCAGCATTCAGCAGAAGTAATGGTGGGTTCAGGGGGGCATGATATATATATGAATGCTGCCTCTATTTACATATCAGTGCCGTGGTTTGCTGCTATTTACATATTAATGCTGCCGCTATTTACATATCAATGCAGGTTATTTACATGTAAACACAGGGTCTGCAGGTGAATTATCTGTACATGGCAATAGGGCAGTGCTGGGCAGCATTAGTAACAGAACTTCACACTGGCAACTTGGCAAGTATGAGGCAGCTTCTTTGGGCCCCACAACAATGATGGGGCCCAGGGCAGCTTTCCCTTTTGCCCTGCCCCAAAGACGGCCCTGCAACCAGTCCTTAGGGGATTCGGATGCTAGCCTTTCCTGGCTGTGAATGTCTGTATTGCAAACTCTGAATGTGTCCATTTACACTGCTTCTTTTTACTTTGTCAGTAATACCGTTATACGGTAGTCAAGCTGTTTATTTTTTCTTTAAATAAAAAAAAAAAAAAACATGCCTCTTTGCAAATACCTTGGACTGTCTACTTTCCAAAAAGGGTTAATTTGGGGTGTTTGAACTGTCCTGGCATTTTAGAGTCTCTAAAAACATTATGAATGAAAAAAAGAACCAAACACATTCCTCCATTCACATGGATCAATGTAAATGAATAAATCTCTGGCAGAAAAAGTGTATGGTATGCCCACCATTAGAAGCTTCCGCTACACATGCACCCACTCTTCTAACATTGGGCATATATGTAATGTTTTTTTCTTACGTTCAGCCTGTGGGATTTGGATTTGAGCCCTGGCCAATCAACCATAGTGGTGTTCCCTCTATCGCCTTTAGTTTAGTTCTGCGTTCCGAAATGACCAGGGTTAAATCTGCCTTGAATTGTTCTGATAGGTGGGTCAGGGATAGGATTTCCAACACTATCGCGTCAGTCCGACCAGTAATACCAATCACTGCTTGGCTGTCTCAGGCACACACCATAAAACCATATTGTGGATCTCTCAGAAGTTCTATAGACACATGCAATTTATATGTACGTGTACCCCACTTCTCTGCAACAAATACCTTTATTTTTGTTTTTATGAGAGATAAAATATATTCCTCTGATCCTTGACATAAAGACAATTGTTGGTAGAAAGTTTGGGGCCTTCTGGGTGTATAGGCCTCGACCACTGCTGGACTTGAGGCTCAGTGAGCTGACAGTTTCTTTTATCTTTTTCTATGCCTACAAGGATGTGAGAATTTAATTGGCATCTACGTGTCAGTTCTGGTGGTCTATAGGTCTGCTCCTTCTTTTAAAATTCTAATTCAGGAACATCTGTCTGCTATTGATTATTGAATCAACAGATTACTATATCTTTTTAATACCATTGAATTCAACTAGATCTACAATCCTACTACATTTACAGGTTATGTCACATCTCAGCTATTGGTAAAATTGCCCTACTTTTACATTTTCAATTTTATGTTACAATGTGGTATATGTTTTGGGGGTGTTTTATTTTACACTTTTTTAGGTTCTTTTTACACATTTTCAACTGCTTCTTTTTATATTTTGCTATATGGATACAATCTTTCATTCACAAAAAAAAAAACATTAAAGCACAATCAAAGTATTATGCCTTTTTTTTTTCTCTTAAGTCATGTAGCACTATACAGTATGATTTATGACTGATTTTTGCTTATAAATCCTTTAATATATATTTTTATATATTTTCACTCTCAGTGAAAAATGGAAAATTGTATCAAATACTTACCGTAATTTTCCTTTCCTGACGCCAAACCATGGCAGCATACTAGTGATAGAGCTCCGCCTCTTGACCACTCCCTCAGGACCAGTGAATAGCATAAATATAAGGCCTAGTTAGGCCCCACCCCATTCTCTGTAATTAGCTACATACCGAAAAGTATAAGGGTGGGACCATATGCTGCCATGGTTTGGCGTCAGGAAAGGAAAATTACGGTAAGTATTTGATACAATTTTCCATTTTCCTGACGCCAACATGGCAGCATACTAGTGATAAATAACTAGCTGACAGGGTGGGATCTACTTGTCAAACCTTCTAATTAGGAAAAATCTTCTAATTAGGATGAGACAGAGGACTGAATAGTCCTTGCTACAAAGTCCCCTGATGACAAGGCCCCCAGGTCTATTCCGTCAAGTTTGAGTAGGAATGTTGGCCACCAATGTAAGGAGCGACCGTGTACCCCTGTACAGATGGACACCATAGATTCTCTTGAATGTGTTGCCTATGAGGCTTTAACCGCTCTGGTATAGTGCTATGCCCCCTGCTGACGGAGGCTCACGACCTCTATCCTATACACAACCAAGCCTGCTAGGATCCAGGCAGTAACCTCTTTCCCTTGATGATTCCCAACTGGAATGACAAAAGGTTTATTTAGATGACCTGAAAGGGACAATTGTGGAGAGATACTCCTTTAAAGTTCTGAAAATGAACAGTACGTGTGACTTTCCTGTGTGATGTTCTGGAAAGTTAGGCAATGTCCAGCTAGCTGTTAAATAGCAGTCTGTTGCTATGTTCGATGCAGAATGATCTACAAGATCCAACTCTACTCTTTCTGGAAAGAAAGGTATATATTATATATAATTTTTTCTCTCTTTTTTTTTTTTTTTTTTTAAGCTCCAAGAGCTTGAATCTCTGATAACCTTCTGCTTAAAGTTCTTTCGATTGATACTGCTTTGTAAGCGATGGCTAAATGGATAAACTGATACGAGATCCAGCAACTGCAATAGATCTTTTCTTCCTTGGTGCCCTCAAAAGTTGTGCAAACTGAAGGATTCTTGGTCCTTTCAAATGTGTTATTGCCAATATAGCCCAAACTTGTGAGATATGTGAGGATAGGCTAAGGCCTGGAGGAAGAATACAACAGCTGACACTGGAAGGGCAGTGGGATCAATGTCTCGCCCTACCAAGAAAAAGCAAACTTGTTTCAGAATTAGACCTAGATGTCTTCTCACACACAACAAAAGTAGAGATCATTCTGGAGTGAAACTGGAGCAACTGGAGTTGCCCATTCTCCCCCTTTAGTGCCCCTGCTTGCAGCCCCAGTCTGCACATGTTATAGAAGGGAAATGTCTTCTGTATCCTGAAATGAATGGCCAGTGAAAACCGAGGGCCTCCTGGTCAATATGGAGAACTGGCTATGACAACTATGTTCTCCCTTGACAGCCTCAAGGGGAATCTCATTTACGGCAAATGTTGGGGAAAATATATAGGTTAGATTGCAGTCCCAGGGAGAGACCAGAGCATCTGCCCCTTGCGCCTTGGGGTACAGACAAAATCAGACCAAAGTTTGTGATTACTGTGGGAAATGAGAAGGTCTGTCTGTGGTAGCCCCACCTGTGGGCCAGCTGAGAGAAGACCTTGGATGTAGACCCACTCGTGCTCTGGGAAGCTTGTATTCGTTCAAAAGAAAAATATGCTGGGAGGTAAACTGCTTCCTGAAATTTTTTGCTGGTGATGTTCTGCCCCAGGCGTTATGGGTTTCACCTCTCCCAATAGCATATTGCTGCAAGTTATATCCCGGAGCTGAATATAGGCGACTGCTGCCCTGTTGCTAAACTGCAGGGAGATTGGTCCTCCTTGACTCTGTGTAGTGAGGCCAAAGTGCTTAAAAGGGCTGTTTGAACCCCCAGCGCATTCCAGATTATCCTCCTTGGCTGGGAAGCTCTGATTGCCTTGACCGAAAGTCCCTCGCAATGCATCTTCCAGGCTGTCTTGCAGACATGATTTGTAGCAATTCTCCAGTCTAAAAGGTCCTAACAGACCGAGACTTCCTCAAGGTCTTTCCATCACCGCGGACCGCTACTCATACTGAGTAACACTTATTAACTGTGTTCTATCCTGTTTCCTCCCTTGCACTAAGAATTCTAGATGAAATTTGCACAGGTGCCCATGCACCCCAGGAATCATCTATATGCATGATGACGTTGTGCCCAGATGACTGACGCACTGAGAAGCCATCAAACAAGTGGAAGTATTCATCCTCAGAAATCTATTCCTGACTATCACCACTTCCTCTGATTGAAATAAAACAGAGGAACTAGCAGAGCACCCCCGGGTACACCAACCATTGGGATGGAGAAAGTTGGCTTTGCTTTCCCTCTGGTGTGAGGAGTGTAAGCCTGTGTAAGCCTCCAGCCATGTGTTTATACTGTTTAATGGACTCCGTCTTAAAGAACTCAAAGAGGGCTCCACAGGGTTCAACCTCTTCCAATCTGCAACTGGACACTAACCAACATCTCCTGCGACCTCCAAACAGGATTGGGTAGAAAACGTGCAAACCCTCTTGAGTCTGAGGTGTCTGTAAGCAATGTATGAATGAATGAATGGATTTGTATAGCGCTGCAAATGCGAACTGAATCGCCTCAAGGCACTTGTCTGCCCTTGTTGTCCTGCTATATTAGAAGAGGTGGGTCTTGAGTTTTTTCCTGAAGGCCTGATGGTTTTCTTCCAAGCGGATGTAGCAATCCACTCGCTGTGGTGGTGGACTTGGCAGCTTCGTGGAAGAGAGGAGCAGAGAGGAATCTCCCGAAGTGACCATGAGTGTCTGATACCTTCATCAAACATGCCGTCCAGAAACCCGTGAAGCGTGCCTTCTAGGTCTTACCTTAAGAGTCTGGGCATGCACCTGTGTGACTTGCTCACTGATCCCCCCAGAAGCCCGCACCAAGACACAAGCCAGACCCTCGTCATCCACTGCCACAAAAATCGAATTCTTCGGCAAGACACTTCCAATAGGAAAACATATCTAAAGGGATGCAGACCCAGACACTCTCCTCAGAGTCCTGCAGGTGCAGCAGCTGGCTGATAATTACTATACCATTCCCATTAGACTCACCCAGCACATGGGCTGGTTATTGCTGGTCTGCCGGCATCTGCAGATGCTACAGTATGTAGGAGCAGGTTGACCATTAGCTTGTTCAGAGTATACAGTTTCGACATCCTGTTTATACAGACATTTTTCTCGAACCCCCTTCATTCTTCCCCACTTTTGTTTCTAGGAAGCAATACGCAGCCCAGGGTCTCAACCATATGGTCTCTCCCCAAAGTGCCAGGGTGCTCTTTCAGTGGCTATACAAGCAACTAGGAGGGACTTCCTGGTCAGCCTCCATATTTTGAGTAGCAGACTGCTGCATCTGTAATAAATGTAACAATGACCCAGGCCCCCTTCAGTCCAATGAGAACCTCCAGAGCCATGAGTTGTCAACATCTCTCCACATAGAGTGGGTTGTAAGGCATAGTAGGTGCAGAGCATGTCTTTGGATTGTGTTGAGAAACCCACACAGGAAGAAGAAATAAACATCAAAACAAGTATTAGCATGTTGGGGAATTGAACCAGCAACCCCAGTGCTACTAGACAGAATTGTCACCCACTTAGCCAGCAGGCAGCCTCTGCAAAGTAGATTCATGGGCACCAGACACCTGTGCCACCTGTCCAGGATTCACCCGGACAGTTCGGATTTTGAATCATGTGTCAGGGTTTTAGTCCAACTGAAACCCAGACATATTACTCAGACCAGGCTGTGGCCCCCCAAGTAACCGAGATAGTCATATACAAAACTGTTGCTATTGTAGGTGGCTGTTTAGCCTCACTGAAAGGTGATGATGTCAGCAAGGGCAATTTGGCCACACCCACTAGAACGCTCTGTGCATTACATTACTACTCTCCTTGGGGCACCCAAATGTGTCTGTGCAACGCCAACCCGGCAGACTTCCAGACTTCTACAGGAGCACAGCAAGATGCCACATCTACACGTGAACAAGTACGCTGTCTTCTATGGCAACAGTCTCCAACAGTTTCCAATACAAGTGTAACAGTTGCTCCGGGTAATTAAGGCAAGTTCAAAACAGAATCTTGTGCCATTCTTATCAATAATAAAAACATTTTGGCATTACCTGTTAGCTGCATACTTCCC
Organism: Lithobates sylvaticus; assembly: GCA_028564925.1. NCBI lineage: Eukaryota > Metazoa > Chordata > Amphibia > Anura > Ranidae > Lithobates > Lithobates sylvaticus. The sequence continues at coordinate 169,174,991 of CM053026.1, forward strand.
CAGGCAGTGTACTCACCAGCCTCCCGGGCATAGATACTGCGCCACAGGCCCTGCAGGAATCTTGCTTGGGCGCTGGTTCTGGGGAAGAGGAGCAAAGACGTCTTCCTTGGAGCTCTTCTCCTGAGTGGGAGTGCCATCCGGGCTATGCTCCTCTGAAGAACGTCCACCTTGCCTTGGCCCGGCGATCTTGAGAGCGTGTACGTGCGGGGCTGAAGCAAATCAAAGCCAATCCGCATGAGAGGGCACTCTTTTTCCTGAAAACTTACCAATATGGTGGTCCCCAGTTGTTGAGGGTCTTTATATGAGCGGTAACTGACTCTTAATCTGTGGAGAAATGGGACGGCCAGCTGAGGTGAGGATAGCTGAAAAGCGACAGAAGGATCAGGAGTAGATATAGGAGAAAGGATTCCACTTTCCTTTTTTTATCTACATATACCTACATATGTACACATATACAAACATACCCACATATATACACACACACACACACACATACCTACCCACATATACTGCAGAGGGTCAGTCTGGGGCAGGTTAGGAAAGGGTTAATTAAAGAGGGTAGGAACCTTCAGCCCTGCTTACTGTCAGCTGAGCTGAAGATGTCAGAGGAGTTGTGTGGTTGGAGAGAGAGAGAGAGAGAGAGAGAGGATCCATTTGCTGGATTGTGAACATGCTGGGGTGAGTAAAACCATATCAGACTGTAGCTCTGACTAGAGCCCTGTACTTTGTCTATATATCAGCCTGTTGGTTAAAGAGACTGAACCTTTCCTATCTCTGCACCTGTGTGACAAGACAAGCCTGTCTTTTTCTTCTGCTTGTTTTTCTGAATGAAGCCATTTTTATTTTACTGAACTGTCTGAACTGGCCTTTCACCCCTCTGATCCCCTACAATACATACATGTATTTATGGCACAAGGGGCTAAGAAAGAGATAAAGCATAGCTGGCCCCCCATATTCCACAAGTGCTGCAGTTATCAATTTTAAAAGCAGATTTCGTTCCTAAAGAGGAAACACTGCAGGGGCCCCAATAAGACCCACAGAAGGGGCTCCCAGACTATAGCGCATGTTAGCAGCCTGAGCGCTGGGACTTCGCACTGGGAGAGGCTTGAACCCAGCCGGATGCTGCACGGAGGCAGAGGGGGGGACATAGTACTGCTTACTCTTCACTGGTGCATTGAGGTATGAGGAAAAAAAGAAGAATGGGGCGGAGCTCTATCACTAGTATGCTGCCATGTTGGCGTCAGGAAATGCTATTTTCTTAGTCATCCTCTCGTCAGCACACTATGGGTTAACTGTTTCTTATTAACCCTCAGGACCACCTTCTTTCAGCGTTATAAATCCCTGTCCTCCCCTCCCCCTCGTGTTCTTTTTTCATTGGTCGCCAGGCCATCAGACTGAATTCCAGCTACATCCCCCTACCAACCCCCCCCCCCCCCAGGTTGAGCCTCTCCTGGGGTTGGAAGGTCCAGAATGGATAGAGGTAAATCCTCTTATGACACTGGACGCCCTGAGTGCTGGGGCTGCGGGCCTCTGTTGTCTAAAGGACAGACAAAGGCGTGGCTTAGTGGGAGCGGCCATGTATTGCTGGGGTAACCAGCACACCATAAAACCAGACACCACGGTGGTGGTAGGCGCCGAGCGATGTGGGCTTTAGAGGCAGTAAATCCGGTAGGTGGTATCATGCTCCTCCTCCCCAAACTCCCTTGGTCAGTTTATGTGCTGTCTCCTTCTGCTCTTACCTCCAAGACAGGTTTGGCTGAATTGCTCACTGCTGCTGCTCCCAGCCCTCTCTCTCATCCTGCACTTCTCAGCTTGTTTCCTGCAGGTAAGATGGCTGACGATTTAAAGGGGTAGCACACAAAAAAAAAATTTCTATTAAAGAAAAGTATAGGATAAGGGGAGGATAATTACCAGAGGCGTCTATTACTAAACTTATTTTTTTCTCATTCCGTCCGTAGCCATGAGCTCACCACAGCAGGCGCGAAGATCTGTGGAAAGGTAGGAGGGGTCTACGGGGGACAAAAACTGTAAAAGAGTTCTGCACATGTAAGTAACGTGTTGCTTAATCTTTTTTAGGAGAAGAAGCCCTATAAAAAGACATTCCCGGGAATGAAAAGTCCCACCACCGCCCTAAGTCCCTGCAACCAGGGTCCCATTCCAAACAGAGGGATCGATCTCCCAGTGGACCAAGCTGCAGTAAATCTTCAGCAGTAGAACCAAGGCAGTCCGTAAGACCGGCAGATGGCCTATGCTGGGCTTGCACGGCACCGGCTGTTGTCAGGAAGCTTCTATGTCCCAAATGCATGAAAGATGTGGCCACGGATAAGGAAGCAGAAGCTCGGAAGGTTAGCCTGTACTAGAGAAGAACCTAAACCAGGCACCTCCACAGATCAAGGCCAAAAATCGCCAAGGATCTGTGAGATCTTATCAGGCTCCTCATCAGAAACAGAGGACATGCCCAAACATTTGTTTGATTCCATCTGATTGAGCCATACATTACGGCCATAAAGGAGGCCATAGAATTGGATCAGGACTCTAAACCTCCAGAGAAGGTTAAGAGATTTTTTTCAAATTTAAGGAAGCAAGGGCCCTCCTTGTTTACATAGGCACGTCCCCGTTCTGAGGCTCTGTGACATAATGGCCAGGAGACCGGCGGACATCGAGTCCGCCGGTCCCATGGGCATGGTCACGCTGTACGTGGCGGGCGTGCAGAGGAGATTGTGCCCGGCTCTCTATGGAGCCGGTTCACACATCTCCAAAGTGGCTCCAGTGCGAATTGCACAGGAGTCCTTTGTGTCTTTTGGTTCGTTTCAGGTCTGAATTCAACCAAAAATCGGACCTGACACAGTGAACTGGGATGCACTGGACCCCTGCTGTGGGCCGCTCCATGCGGCAGTGTGAACCGAGCCTGAAACTGAATGTTCACACACATTATTGTGTGAAGACTCTCAATTCATCAAAGGTGCTTTATTGTTTTCATACAGAGTTATAACAGTATGCAGATTGGCATAAAACAAAATGGAATGCTTTGACCATAGGCAAAGGAATAGGTGAAGAGAACATAACAAATAGTATGAATAGTGACTTGTAAAGTACAATTGACAGGAGGCCATGAAGCTAAAAAGAAGGGTAATACAGTCAGAAAACAAAATTACAAATGGGAGGTCAGGTAAAGGCCCTAGGAGCCCATACTTTATCATATTTCCACTGACAACCTCTACTTATGTATGTTATCCTATACATGGGCAGGGCTGCATCTATCAGCGCTTCCCAGGAAGAAAGGGCCGGAGGAGATGGTGACATACATTTCAAGAGAATTTTCTTTTTGGCATCAAATAGGAGGTAGGAAATTAATAATTTTGAATAGTGAGAGCGCTGGGCATCCTCATGAACCCCCGCAGGGCCAATTCCAGTAATACTGGAAGGGACAATTGCAACCTAAGATTAATTTCAGTGAACACTTCTGAACAATAGGATGATATAATTGGACAATCCTAGAACATATGGAAAAATGTCCCTACATGCGTTCTGCATCTGGAGCAGATAGGGTCTTTGTCCGGAAAAATACAATGTCATTTCTGGGGTGTGTAGTAAGTAAGAATTTCACCTGAATGAGCTTATCCCTGGAGGAGATGACTAGTTTGGGACCATGCTCGAGGCAATCCTCTCAATTCTCCTTGTCCATTGACGGTATATCCCTGTGCCATACCTTCCAAAATCTGTCCATTTTGGGGGAGTCAGTGGCTGAGATCTCCTGGGGATAGAATTTCCTCAATAGGATCAGCTTTGAGGAGAGGCAACTGGGAAAATTGGGCCCTAGCGGTATGTCGCAACTGCAGGTACCTAAACTGCATTGATTGGGGCAAATTTAATTTGAGGAGAAGTTCAGAAAATTACAACAAAATAGCCTGAGGCATAACGTCACCCAGAGCTGTGATGCCATATCATGAGGATCTGGAAGGGTACAGAACTGCGGCAAACTGGGGTTCCCCCACAGTGGTTAAGCTGGAGACCATTGGTTAGGACATACACACCATCACCTAGCAGCCACCCACACCCTCCACGTAGCTCACATAGGACCAGGTACCTCTGCATATGCACCTGGGCCTCAAACTTGTGTAGATCAGCCAAGGAGCCCAAACATACCACCCCAAACATGTTGCTGCATTAGACCTGGAGCCCATAAACTGCCACTGAACTGTCACCAGCATTGCAGCCCAATAGTAAATTTGGAAGTTGGGGAGAGCTAATCCTCCCATATGGGCAGGAAGCCACAGGGTGAAGCGGGCCAAACGAGGAACCGCTCAATTCCAAATAAAAGACCCCACACACTTATCAATATCTTTAAAAATGGAAACAGGGACCCATATCGGACAATTCCTAAATAGATAATTGAACTTAGATAACATCACCATTTTAAGGAGATTGCGGGGGAGGTTAGCCCAGGTGGTAAACTTTGCCTTTAGAGTTGGCAACAGGGGGTGAAGATTATTTTCCAAATAATTAAAGGGATGTTTAGTCATTATAACCCCAAGATAACGGAATTCATCCATCCAGCGCAGGGGGAGGGGGCGGCCATCCTAGGAGCATTCTCATCTATGGGGAATAAAACAGACTTAGACCAGTTTATTTTAATTCCTGAAAAGTTACCAAAATTATCGAAAATCCGCAGGGCGGCCAGAAGCGAGAGGTCAGCATAATTTAAATATAATAATGCGCCATCCGCATACAGAGACAGGTTCGCTTCCAGCTTCCCCAGTTGGAGGCTTAGGACATCTGGAGCATTCCTGATCAATATGGCCAGGGGCTCCAGAGCCAGAGAAAACAGGCTGGGGGAGAGTGGGCAGCCCTGTCATGTACCACAGAAGAGGCAAAAGGGGTCAGAGAGCCAGTTATTTGTATGGACCCGTGCCCTTGGGGCACTATAAAGCAACTGAATCCCATATATAAATTTGGGGCCACAGCGACAAAGGACCTCCCAGAGATATGGCCACTCTACCGAATCGAATGCCTTTTCTGCATTTAGTGAAGCAATGACTCTAGAGGCCGGGTTATCATGAGGGATAGATAAGTTCAAGTAGAGACACCTAATATTAATGTCAGTTCCCTTACCTGGCATAAATCCGGTCTGACCTATATCCACCAGGTCCTCTATCACCTGGGAGAGACGACCGGACAGAATATTACCCTTATCTAACCAGGCCAGCAATCTACCATTTCCCCCCCCCCCCCCAAATTCAAATACCTTCTGGCTGAGTATAAGAGGGCCTTGGCAGTCTGGGCTACCCAATTGGTAGATAATTTGCAAAGCACTTGTTGCCATGCCCAATAGTGATCACCATCCGGATCAGAAACATACTCCGCCTCCAGCCTAGTTGCGCTCTCCTCACAATTCCTCTAGGGAAGAGATGGCCTCCTTCTGGAGATGTGATATTCAAGAAATGTATTCCCCCCTAGCCCATGACTTAAAGGAGTCCCATAACACTGGTGGGGAGGCAGTGTCTAGATTGCCTGTCCAGTAGTTACAAATAGATGCAGTCAGTGGTTCCTGTAGGCTCTCATCATTTGCCCAAAATCTGGACAATCGCCAGAGCTGGGACTTCGGGGGAGACACAAGGGTGCATGATCAGAGATGCCCCTGGGAAGCACCGATATACCCTGGACATACTGTAATGCAGGCTTAGAAGCAAAAACCAAGTCAATTATGGACAAGGTCTTATACGTGGCAAAGTGGCAAGTAAACTCTCTCAAAGTAAGATGCATGTGTCTCCAAACATCCGTAAGGGCAAATGCATCAGCCCATTGCCAGAGATCAGGAGAATCACGAGCCGAGGTATGTAAACTGTTACCAAACAAGGGACCATATTAAAGTCTCCCATTAGAAATACCACGTCAGTATCAAACTGTACTACATGTTGCATAATCAGATGTAAAAGCTGAGCTGAGGCAGGGAAATAACATACACCCAGCACCACATTTTTGTCATAGATATGAGCAAGTAAAATTACATATCTACCCTCCAAGTCTTTTTTAACCTCAATGAGCCGGTACGGTAGAGTTTTCTTGACTAGGATGCTGACCCCACGAGCATATGTTGAATAGGTGGCATGATAATGCAGGCCCACCATGAGCATCCGCAGGTAGGGGCATGGGGGGTGAGTGACCCCCCTGGAATTGGCAAGGGTCTGCCGTGGCCGCACCTGTAGCTGTGCTGGCTCTCTGGGTTTGTGCGAGTCAGCTCCACAGCTGCTTCAGATCATTTTAACTGAGCTTACAGAGCTCTTTACTGCCACCTGTGGCTGCTTCCTGTATGTGCGCCCCTCGTGTTTGCTTTGCTTCCTGTTGTATTTTCACAGGGAAATGGGGAAACAGCAATTGTGAGAAGGAAGACCACCTTACAAGTGAGGGCTGTGAGTACAAATGAAGGAAGGAGGCTGTTTGTGTATAAGGGGGGGGGGGCAGAGCTGTGTGTGTGTGTGCTTACAGATGTGTGTGTGGGGGCAGTGCCGATCCTGACCTCCCTGGGGCCCTAAGCAAAATTCTGCTGAGGGGCCCTCTACCTGACCCGTGATGCCGTGAGCTATGTAAACCATTTGCCATTGCCACACAGTCACACCTGACACTTCAGCGCTCCCAATACAATCCTCCCTCCTTTAAACAAAACAGTCAAAGAATAAGTACAACAAAATAGAACAGACATGTATACAATATATATATCTTTACATATCTGAGTGTGGATCCCCCACTTACATCAGGATCCCCAGAGAGCCCCCCCCCCCTTACACCAGGGTCCCCAGAGAGCCTCCCCTTACACCAGGGTCCCCAGAGAGCCCCCCCCCCCTTACACCAGGGTCCCCCCCTTACACCAGGGTCCCCAGAGAGCCTCCCCTTACACCAGGGTCCCCAGAGAGCCTCCCCCTTACACCAGGGTCCCCAGAGAGCCTCCCCCTTACACCAGGGTCCACAGAGAGCCTCCCCCTTACACCAGGGTCCCCAGAGAGCCTCCCCCTTACACCAGGGTCCCCAGAGAGCCTCCCCCTTACACCAGGGTCCCCAGAGAGCCTCCCCCTTACATCAGGGTCCCCAGAGAGCACCCCCCTTACATCAGGGTCCCCAGAGAGCACCCCCCTTACATCAGGGTCCCCAGAGAGCACCCCCTTACATCAGGGTCCCCAGAGAGCACCCCCCTTACATCAGGGTCCCCAGAGAGCACCCCCTTACATTAGGGTCCCCAGAGAGCACCCCCCTTACATCAGGGTCCCCAAAGAGCATCCCTATAAAGCCCCTCCTTACATCGGGGTCATTGCCATTTACATCAGAGTTCCCCCTTGCACTGTAAGGTGGAATCCTGCATACTATGATGTAAAGGGGAACTCTGGGACTGTGGGGAGGACTCTGGTGACCAGAGAAAGAAAACACTAAGATAAGGGGGTTTACTGATAAGGGGGAAACCTTTATATCAGTGCCCCCTTACAATATTGTATTGACCCCCCCTAGACTGGCCTGGCGGTGCTGTCACTGACCTCCTCTCAGGTGCATCATGCAGGGCTCAGTCAGTCGGCTCCAGCTTGGTGGCTCTGGTTTTATCCCATAGTTTCCTCTCCACAGTCCATACATGTCTGACTTCTCCCATGACCCCCATCCGGCTGCGGATGGGACAGGGGAGGTCAGAGGCTGTGGCGGGAGGGCAACAGGAGAGGTCAGAGGCTGCGGGGGAGGGCAACAGGAGAGGTCAGAGGCTGCGGGGGGCAACAGGAGAGGTCAGAGGCTGCGGGGGGGCAACAGGAGAGGTCAGAGGCTGTGGGAGGCTGTGGGGGTCAACAGGAGAGGTCAGAGGCTGCGAAGGGGGGGGGACAGGAGGTCAGAGGCTGCAAGGGGGGGGACAGGAGGTCAGAGGCTGCAAGGGGGGGACTGGAGGTCAGACGCTGCAAGGGGGGGACAGGAGGTCAGAGGCTGCAAGGGGGGGGACAGGAGGTCAGAGGCTGCAAGGGGGGGGACAGGAGGTCAGAGGCTGCAAGGGGGGGGAAAGGAGGTAAGAGGCTGCAGGGGGGGACAGGAGGTCCGAGGCTGCGAGGGGGGGGACAGGAGGTCAGAGGCTGCAGGGGGGGACAGGAGGTCCGAGGCTGCGAAGGGGGGGGACAGGAGGTCAGAGGCTGCGAGGGGGGGGGACAGGAGGTCAGAGGCTGCAGGGGGGCAGGAGGTCCGAGGCTGCGAGGGGGGGGACAGGAGGTCAGAGGCTGCAGTGGGGGGGGGGGGGGGGGGGACAGGAGGTCCGAGGCTGCGAGGGGGGGGGGGACAGGAGGTCAGAGGCTTCAGGGGGGGACAGGAGGTCAGAGGCTGCGAGGGGGGCAGGAGGTCAGAGGCTGCGAGGGGGGGCAGGAGGTCAGAGGCTGCGAGGGGGGGCAGGAGGTCAGAGGCTGAGGAAGGGGGGGGCAGGAGGTCAGAGGCTTTGAGGGGGGAGGGGGGACAGGAGGTCAGAGGCTGCGAGGGGGAGGGGGCCCAGGAGGTAAGAGGCTGCGAGGGGGAGGGGGCCCAGGAGGTAAGAGGCTGCGGAGGGGACGTTTTATTTTTAAAAATGGCGCCACTTGGCGCCATCGTGTCACTGTGAGGGCAGCGGCGCCTGAAAAAAAGATCGCCGCGGGGCCGACATGCAACTGCGCATGCGCCCGCCTTTCCGAAAATTGCCGAGCAGCGGCAACCGCGCTGGCGCATGTGCAGATGCATGTCGGGCTACTGCGCATGCGCCAGCGCTGTTGCCGCTGCTCGGCAATTTTCGGAAAGGCGGGCGCATGCGCAGTTGCATGTCGACCCCGCGGCCATCTTTTTTCAGGCGCCGCTGCCCTCACAGTGGCGGCAGCGGCCCCAGGGGCCCCCGAGCAGAGCCGATCCGCCGCGGGGCCCTACGCAGCTTGCGTAGTCCGCGTATAGGGCGGATCGGCTCTGTGTGGGGGGGCCTGACATATATACATATGAGGGGGCAACTGAGTGAATACAGGGATAATCAGTGAAGGGGGGTGCTATATATAGGAAAGATCATATCATCTGTCCTGTTCTGTATACAGCTATATACACCCATCTTCCCTCCTGTATTCCTCCATCACGGACTGCAGATATACCTCATCTGTCCTGTATATATATCTGTGTACAGGACAGATGATGTATATCTGCACAGTGATGATGGAGGAAGGTCTCTATATACAGGAAGGAAGGTGGGTATATACAGGTAGCTGTGTAAACCCACCTTCCTTCCTCTATATAGAGACCTTCCTCCATCATCACTGACTGCAGATATACATTATCTGTCCTGTATACAGCTATATACACACACCTTCCTTCCTGTATATATTATTACCATCCACCCCCTATATATACACGTACTGTACAGGCCACATTTGATGGGCACAATAAGACTGCAATTGATGGGCACATGCCTGCGCTTTATGTGATAATGACTAAGCCCCTCAGCCCTTCATGACATTGTAAAAAAGGGGTGGAGCATGGGTGATATAAAATGATGCCCCCCCCCCCCCCCCCTGAAAAAAGTTCTGCGGATGCCCATGAGGCCCACCCATGATTTTTTAAGACAAATGGTTTGATGCGTCTCCTGCAGGACACAAATATACAGATTATGCTTCTGTAAGAACCGGAACACCAAGGAGTGCTTAACAGTAGAGTTCAGGCCCTTGACATTCCAGGAGATCACTGTAAATTGAGACATCTGGAAGAGAAATAATTAAAATGAAGTAGGAAACAAGCTCGTAGGGACGGCAGCCCATCCCCCAATCCATGGAGGGCAATTATACAGTATACAAGCACATTGCGTATCATTATATACCTTAGGTAGAAACACAATCTTACATCAAGAACATAAACATAAAAACAAAACAAATCACCTTTAAAACTAAGAAACCAAAACCCACAAAGTAACCCCACCCCTCCCCCTCCCCGCATCCCCCACCCCAACCAAGGAATGCTTGGACCCCCTAAACATGTTACAACCAATGATAGGAGGCGTGAACCAGTGGGTGAAGTCTTAGTGGAGTTAGTTCGGTAGCTTGAAGAAAATGGAGTCTCCACTTTAATAGGATGAAATAATAATAAAAGGAGGGCTTCTCCTGCAAGAAAAAAAAAAAGGATAACCATTGGCCAGAGATTCTTATCCAGGAGATGGATATGCATCCAGGATAACAGTCCCAGTAGAACAAAGATTACCAAACAGCACCAGTTAATCTTGTAGAGAGATGACCATGCAGTTATGACAAAGGCCACTAGAGTCCGCCAGTAGCCAGATCATAAGTCACGATAGGGAATATCAAGCTGAAAGCAACAGTCATAGTAGTCATAAAACCTTCCCTATATAGTGGTCATATGCATTACTCTCCAGAGAAGGTTGCTAGGGGCAACAGGTGATAATAAAAGAGCAGACAATATATCAGGAACCTCTAAAATTCACAGGGGGCTCAAAATTAACATGAAATCACCGGGGCTAGCCAGGGGCACATATCTTAAAGTGGAGTTCCACCCAGAAATGGAACTTCTGCTTATCAGATTCCTCGCCCCCTCCGATGTGATATTTGGTACCTTTCAGGGGGGAGCAGATACCTGTCAAATCCAGGTATTTGCTCCCACTTCCAGGCATAGATTGCCACACTTTCTGCAGCGACCTACGCAATGTCCAGCTCCTCCTCCCCCCTGCTGTCTTCTGGGAGACACACAGGTCCCAGAAGACAGCAGGGACCATTCAGAACATGCAGCGTGACTCGCACATGCGCAGTAGAGAACCAGAAGTGAAGCCGAAAGTCTTCACTTCCTGGTTCCCTTAATAGTAATGAGTCGATCCAAAGACTGGCTTTGGGTGCTGACATCACATGCTCCCTGGACAGGTAAGTGTCAATATATTAAAAGTCAGCAGCTACAGTATTTGAAAAATTCCCAGGCGGAACTCCACTTTAAGTATGTTGCATGAAAAAAAGAGTAGGCACAACAGGTGCACAACAATAAACTTACGGTTGCAATCCCAACCGGTATCAACCCTAAGCAGAAAAACAACAATTCAGGGTTGTCATCCGGACAAAAGGGATCAACATCCAGCAATCATAGACAGTAGAAGTGGGAGTGAAAGCATGATTCCCTCTTTCAGCGCCCTAACTTCTATGTCTCCACCGAATTATCCGGAAAAATGTGAAGTTTAGTGTTTTGGTATGAAAGGTCCCCCTGCATTCTGGTAGCCCGGAGAACCGCATCCCTGAAGTTAAGAAATTTTAGGATAAAGGTGCAGGGTGGCGTACCCAGGGGTCCAGGCTTGGATGGAATGCGGTGAGCCCTCACCACAGCATAGAAGGGTGAGAATTGGGCCACAGGCAGAAGGGTGCGCAGCAGCTTCTCAACAAACTCCATCGGATGGGGACCTTCCACACCCTCTGCAAGGCCTACGATCCAGAGATTGTTCCTCCGGTTACGGTTCTCACCATCCTCAGCCTTGTAGTCTAAGGCACGGATTTTTGTTTGCAAGGAGTGGGGACTACAGTGTCCTCTGCATGTCCCAGGCGTTGCTCTGCGGAGGAGATCCGGGACCACATTTTGTCCATATCCTGCCTGAAGAGTCCCACATCCAGCTGGACAGCCTCCACTTTGGATGTTAGGGTAGTTATGGAAGCCTGGCAGAGGGGGAAAATGGAGCTTCTTACCCTGTCCTTTAGTGGTCCCAGAGGATCGGCGGCGCATGAGGGTGCCAGCGACCGCCTGACAGGGAATAGTAAGACCGGAATACAGGAGATTAGCTTGTTACAACAGCGGAGCTCCAGAGCGGATGTCCACTCAGTGCGCCATCTTGGCCACACCCCCCTATGAGACAGATTTAATATAAGATTATAGCTTAAGGGGTAACTCCACTTTTGTGGTTAAACATATATAGTAATTAAAAAAAAATAATATAGCATATATACAGTAATTGCTACACAAGCAATATTGCACTTTAATGTTATCACCTGTCCTTTTCAGACTGCAGTTGCTGTAAAATTCAATGCAATATGACTACCTAGAGGCATTCTATATACTATTGGTGTACAGAATGCCTCCAAAAATTGAATTTCCTGATTATGTGAAGAATTTTGCACTAATATACAAGTCAGATTTGGTGAGATACTCCCTGAGGGTAAATTCCTTCTAAAGGAATGCAGATGCTGCAACTTATTTCCATCAGAACACTAAAAGTGCATCAGCTGATTAAAACGAACCAGACTCTTCTATTCAGAATCAGTCTGCACAGGACATGGATAACAAATAGCTATTCCTTTAAAGCAGAAAGAGGTAGGAATCTGCAACAAAGGTTGTTAAAAAATCCTTGCACTGTACAATAATCACCCAGAAGGGATTGTTTTTTTCCTAACAAAAGTGGAGTTACTCTTTAACTCCTTAATACCCCATGCTGCACTGAAGTAGCACTGCAAAAAAAATGGCTTTGACCCCTTCTTAATTGTGCCTATGGTTTGAGTGAAAATCTGTCTAATTTCCACTATTCTCATCTGTCACAGACTCTTATAAATCTGTCCCAGTTGGCTTCCCAGGATTACAGGCATAGGGGTCACCTACACTTTGACAAATTGGGAGTAATCTATTTGCAATAGGTTGGTGTCCATTTTTTCACTTATTTGCTTGATAAATGCCCGTTACTATACTTTCCCTTCAGTTTCTATATACAAAACCTAATGTTTCTCCGGAAAATCGTATTAAGCGTGAAGAAATATCTGGTAAAATTCAGGGCCAGTTTAGAGCATACCATTCTTTTTGTTGATGTGATAGTTTGTTTTGGGTGACCCATCATTGGAAACCTATGGAGCATAACACAACACGGTGACAGGCAAGTCTTCGTTCCTCTGGGCTTTTAAAATAGCCTCACATCTTACAATTTAATGGGATGTTACAGGTCTGAAGCAGCTCTCAGTTGAAAATGAAAGATGTTTTCTTGGCACGAGTTTAAAGTATAACATTGCTGGATGAAGCTTTCTTCAGAAGGTAATAGCCTAAACACTGACATGTTTGTCCATTTAGTATATCAGCATTGTTTTTTTTGAATTGATGAGTACCGAGCCAAGAGAAAACAATGTGTTGCTGCTTCAATGCCGTGTTTTCATTCTGAAACAAGAGAGAAAAAAAAAATATATATATATATATATGTGTGTGTGTGTGTGTATATGTGTTTAGATATAGATATACAGTATCTCACAAGAGTACGTCCCTCAATTTTTTGTAAATATTTTATTATATCTTTTTATGTGACAACACTGAAGAAATTACACTTTGCTATAATGTGAAGTAGTGAGTGTACAGCTTGTATAACAGTGTAAATTTGCTGTCCCCTCAAAATAACTCAACACACGGCCATTAATGTCTAAATCGCTGGCAACAAAAGTGAGTTTGTCCCTAAGTGAAAATGTCAGAATTTGGCCCAATTAGCCATTTTCCCTCGCCAGTGTCATGTGACTCGTTAGTGTTACCAGATCTCAGGTGTGAATGGGGAGCAGATGTGTTAAATTTGGTGTAATCGCTCTCACTCTCTCTTACTGGTCACTGGAAGTTCAACATGGCACCTCATGGCAAAGAACTATCTGAGGATCTGAAAAAACAGTATTGGTGCTCTACATAAAGATGGCCTAGGCTATAAGAAGATTGCCAAGACCCTGAAACTGAGCTGCAGCGCGGTGGTCAGGGCCATACAGTGGTTTAACAGGACAGGTTCCACTAAGAACAAGCCTCGCCATGGACGACTAAAGAAGTTGAGTGCACGTGTTCAGCATCATATATAGAGGTTGTCTATGGGAAATAGACGTATGAGTGCTGCCAGCATTGCTGCAGAGGTCGAAGGGGTGGGGGGTCAGCCTGTCATCGCTCAGACCATACGCCAAACACTGCATCAAATTGGTCTGCATGGCTGTCATCCCAGAAGGAAGCCACTTCTAAAGATGATGCAGAAGAAAGTCCGCAAACAGTTTGCTGAAGACAAGCAGACTAAGGACATGGATTACTGGAACCATGTCCTGTGGTCTGATGAGACCAAGATAAACTTATTTGGTTCAGATGGTGTCAAGAGTATGTGATGGGAACCAGGTGAGGAGTACAAAGACAAGTGTGTTTTGCCTGCAGTCAAGCATGGTGGTGGGAGTGTCATGGTCTGGGGCTGCATGAGTGCTTCCGGCACTGGGGAGCTACAGTTCATTGAGGGAACCTTGAATGCTAACATGTACTGTGACATACTGAAGCAGAGCATGATCCCCTCCCTTCGGAGACTGGGCCGCAGGGCAGTATTCCAACATGATAACGACCCCAAACACACCTCCAAGCCGACCACTGCCTTGCTAAAGAAGCTGAGGGTAAAGGTGATGGACTGGCCAAGCATGTCTCCAGACCTAAACCCTATTGAGCATCTGTGGGGTATCCTCAAACGGAAGGTGGAGGAGTGCAAGGTCTCTAACATCCACCAGATCCGTGATGTCATCATGGAGGAGTGGAAGAGGACTGCAGTGGCAACCTGTGAAGCTCTGGTGAACTCCATGCCCAAGATGGTTAAGGCAGTGCTGGAAAATAATGATGGCCACACAAAATATTGACACCTTTGGCCCAATTTGGAAATTTTTCCTTAGGGGTGTACTCACTTTGGTTGCCAGCGGTTTAGACATTAATGGATGTGTGTTGAGCTATTTTCAGGGAACAACAAATATACACTGTTATACATGCTGTACACTCACTACTTTACATTGTAACAAAGTGTAATTTCTTCAGTGTTGTTACATGAAAAGATATAATAAACTATTTACAAAAATGTGAGGGGTGTACTCACTTATGTGAGATACTGCATTAATGAAGGGATGGAGGCACATCACTGGGTGCACCAGGCCACATTATATTCTGTTACATTATGACAGGCTGTCATTGGTAACCTCCTTCTAAAAATGCTAGAGTCACTGACCTGAAGCCATCAGTGAAGAGAAACACCCTATTTGCAAACTTTTTTCAGGTCAGTGTAGCTGAAATTATTAATTCTATTAGAACATCATGATAACAAGGCAACCATCATTTTCAGAAGGAGAGGTTAGGTATGGCAGCATCCAGATTTTCATTGCTACATTGCTTACCTCCTTTAAAAAATGCTACCCTGTTTCCCCGAAAATAAGACCTAGCGTGATTGTCGGTGATGGCTGCAATATAAGCCCTACCCTGTTTCCCCAAAAATAAGCCCTACCCTGAAAATAAGACCTACAAGGTCTTTAACTAGGGCTTATTTGGGGGGTAGGGCTTATATTGCAGCCATCACCGACAATCACGCTAGGTCTTATTTTCGGGGAAACAGGGTAGTTGCCTAAGTGAATGCTGATCTAATGACTTCCATATGGACCCTAAAAAATGCATATTAGAAAAGTAATTGAGAAAGAGTACTGAAGCCAAGGGATCAGTGTACCACAGGACACACAAATCAATAAGAGCCTCTATGTTTCTTTCATGACAGGTTTTCTTTAATCAGCCAAATCATGGGAGAACCACTAACCTTTGCACAGATATACCATGATCCCTTAGTATATGATACTAATAAGATTACTAATATTTGTAGTAACATGGAGGAACAGGGGTATACAAATCATAAACCAGGACCATGGTATTTCCTAATTATTAAAAGCACCTAGCATGTACACAGATTCCTGTCACCTCGAGCAGGATACTAGTTAACATACCATCATGATGATGGAGAGGGAAACATGGCCAATATTTGGTTCCCCCAAGTCATGGGTGCAATAGCAACTATCACCATTGCACTATTGTTATTACACCAGTATATGGGAAACAAACTGAATAAGGGGACTTTATTCCACTGAGATACTGTTTTTGTTTTTTTGGTCACCAAGACAAGAAGTGAGCAGAACATTTTGGTTAGAGTTGCACTTTAAAGAAGAACTTGTAAATAAAAATAGTTCTGAACCGTAATATAATGGCATCATTGTAAAGAAATACTATCTCGTTCCCGGTTCAGGTCCTGGAAGGGCTATCAGTGTGCCGATTAAGTGACCTTTAGAATTATTTGCGGTCTGATTCTGACCACTGGAAGTAGTACAGGTTTCCTTTACTATTCTAGGCAACAATATAGCCTGCAGCTATGAGGCATGTGGATATAAATATAGAAAGGGCAGCATAGCATACAGTCACACATATGCGAATACATGATTAATTCATAAAGTAACCGCTGAATAGAAATATCTGTTCAGAAAATGTGTATACTGACTGGTAGATAAGTAACTTTTCTATTCTGCCATCTAAGTTACAGTAAATATCTGCAATCATCTGTGTGCAGGACCATGAGTGTGTGAATATCCATAACATGCAACCCTTCACCCTCACCCCATTGTTGCCTTTACCATACATACTGGTGAATCAGGGGGCCTGCACAGTGCAGAATCAAGTGGCAATAGTCACTAGTCACAAAAAATCTCAGTAAGCATATATTGATTGGTTTGTGCAAAAGTTATAGCGTCTACAAAATAGGGGATAGATTTATGGCATTTTTTTTTTAACTAGTAATGGCAACGATCTGCGATTTTTATTGGGACTGCGACATTGCGGTGAACAGACACTTTTTTCAGACACTTTTTACACTATTTTGGGAACATTGACATTTATACAGCAATCAGAGCTATAAATTGATTACTGTATAAATGTCACTGGCAGGGAAGGGGTTAACACTAGGGGGTGACCAAGGGGTTAAATGTGTGTCCTAGGGAGTGATTCTAACTGTGGGGGGATTGGACTGCCTGGGGGAGGAGACCGATTGTTGTTCCTAATGCAGTAGGAACAACAGATCGCTCTCCTCACCCCTGACAGAACGGTGATCTGTCTGCTTACATTGACAGATCTCCGTTCCTTCTCAGGAGCAATCGCAGGTAGCCCGCCGTACAGCTCTGGCGATTAGCGCAGGAGTGCATTTCTGCAACCGTCAACCGATGGCAGGCGGTCGGCAAGCGATTAATAAATAATTAAATATTTCATACAAAAAGATGATAAAATGTTAACAAGCTGATGTATAATGGATCTATATTAATGCATTTCATACATAATTAGATATAATGTCGACCATATACAAATCCAACTGTCAACACATGATTAAACTAAAGTTGCATCCAAAAACTTGACAGGTTTGGTGACTCTTTTGTTCACTTCTTCAGGAGTAGATGAGCATGTATAGTAGTAGAGCTTGCATAGTATAAATCAGTTAAGAATAGACATGACAGTACTGTATTTCCAATTGGTGATCACCAGAGGAGTCTCCCCCCGAGAGCTGTGGAAGTGTGATTCAGGGAGAACCCAATGGGACAAACAGGAAGCAGCTTCAACATGGGTAAGCACCCAAAGTAGTTGCATGAATCAAGAGCTGTGAGCCAAAGTATTGCTTCTCAGTATCCTCATAGAAAGTCTGTCGGAACACCACTTTAAAGGATAACTAAAGGATAATTTTTTTAATGTAGCGCCCTGCTCCTGATGGGCAGACGCTATAAGTAAAAATTAAGTTTTGTCTGAGCTGTAGTTTAGCTCAGACTGATTATGTTAAAATTCTGGTTCTGTTCCAGTTCAGCTGGGTTGCTTGGTTTTCCCCTTGGCTGAGGGGTGGTGCTCTCATTGTTGGCCAGGGTTGGAAATTGCAACAAGCTGGGTGTATTGAGTGTCTCTTTGCCAGTCAGTCAGTGGGAGTGGTCTGCCCGCTGTGCATTCTGGGAGAGGGTACTTAAGGGACAGACCCCATGATAGGGTGTGCGTTCTGACCTGATGGCCCTCCTAGCCTAAGGTGTGCTGCTGCCATTCAAATTGTCTTGGGGCCAGCTGGCCCGAGGCTTCGTTACTGAAAGGTAGGCCCAGAAGTCCTGGGGCCTACCGATCCAGGGGTGGTCCTGTGCTGTCTTGCCTGCGGGGAGAAGCCAAGCAATTGGAGAAACCAGGGGAGGACTTTTCAGAGAGAGGAGCGAGCAACAAGGCTGGTACCTCTAGAAAAGCCTGGAGACTCAGTTGGAGGACGCATCCCGGGTCATCTACCTCACAATATCGCCGGCTCGGCTGAAAGAAACTGGTACTTTGTGACTGTACTTTGATATTACAAAAGTTACAAATTCTTCAATCATGTGGCAGAGGATTGTGCAACGGTTCTACTAATTCTTCAATCCTGTGGCAGAGGATTGTGCAACGGTTCTACTAATTCTTCAAGTCTGTGGCTGAGGCTATGACCGAGCATCGCATCGGCTGCTAGGTCAGTGAGAGAGGCCTATCCAGTGGTGGCTGGATCCAGTTGTGGAGCTGTTTGTTCTCTGGATCAAGAAGTACCCATGACCCGCAATTATAAGGTACCTAAATTCCCCTTAACCCTCCATCCCTCTATTGGAATGTCTTTTCTGTCAATAAAGCATTGAAAAAAAGGACTAAGTGTCGGAGCTAAAATCTGTGAGCAACTCTTTGATGGGACCTCTATGACAGACACGGTGGAACGGTGAGGTAATGGTAAGCCCAATCAAATACCAGCAGCTCCTTCGGGGGTTAGTGCTACATTTAATTTTTTTTTTTTAAAACAAACATGTCATACTTACCTCCTCTGTGCAGTTGGTTTTGCAGAGAGTGGTCCCAATCCTCCTCTTCTGGGGTCCCCCAGCAGAGCTCCTGGCTCCTCCTCTTCTCAAGTGCCCCGTTAGAGAAGTGCTCTCCCTCGGGGCACTCGTGCAGGTGCGCTCCTGTGTCCTGCTGCGTCCATTGACACAGACAGCAGGACTCAGTCCCGCCCCCCGTCTCCCGCATCATTGGATTTGATTGACAGCAGCTGGAGCCAATAGCTGCGCAGCTATCAATCTATCCAATCAGGACCTGAGACACCGGCTGGAGCGGGTGTGCTTGTCCCCCGCACAGGAACGATTGGGCTCAGGTAAGTAAAAGGAAGGCTTTGGGGGGCTGGTGCACTACAAGAGGTTTTTCACCTCAATGCATAGAATGTATTATTACACCCTTTTTAGGTAAGGGTTCAGATTGGTGGAAGTGGCTGCATGTTCTTCAACAGAAGAGAATGGTTGATTGAACTCCATCAATAAATTTACCAGGTCAAAATCTATTGAAATGATCCTGGGGAAAATTATATCTTGAGCGACTGAAGAAGTAATAGAATATTTCAACACATTTTGCCAGTTTCATCTTCATTTTCAATAGGATTAAAGTAGTAAAGATCAATCCATTTTGCTAGATTTCATCAATATACTGAAAACATGATTTAATTCATTTAACAAATCAATATGTATTACCAGCAGGTGTATAAAGCCTCCGTAGGAGAGCTGGATACGTTATTTACAATGTTATTTAAGGAAAAAGTGGAAAAGTAGTTAGTTTAAATCTTAGGTCTTTGAACTAAAGGAATTGCTAAACTTGTATTCATAATTAATAAAGACCACACTTAAACTTCCATAATCCTCCATCTTGTAGTTACGCTAACAATGACAGTTCCATGTATAATCTGTACAATCTGTCCTCTCTTAACGGTTTCTGCCATCTTGTGGTGTAAGTAGAGGACTGCGACTTTAACTGTACAAATATTCTCTATGGTGTTCAGCATGTATTTGATTAATCACAGCAGTGTATGTCTTAAAGCGTATTTCCAGTTTTGGCAGCAGATTTGAGAAAACACCACTATATCTTTGTTATGTGTTTCCATTCACACAGCATATTAAATTAAATTATTAAAAAAATATTTCCTATCTTGCTAGGTGTTTGTTGAATTCAATCTATCCACTCCGACAAAGAGGGACACACAGAGTTAACATTGATTGCAGTAGACTAGCTTCTAGATCTTTAACCCTTTGTTAGGACAGACAATATTAAATCTAGTTTACGGATAATTTGTTCTGCCAGCATAGTATCAACAGAGTTAATTATGATAACAATTAACAAACACCCCCCCCCCCCCCCCGCCAAGTCACTTTTGCAAAGCAGAGGAAAACCCTGAGCTTTGGGGCTTTCAGAAAAGAGCAAGTGAAATGTAAAAAGCCGTCTTTATTCATTATTATATTTTTTAGGTTATGTTATGTGAATGAGGACATGTAGTAAATATTGGGTGTTATCCCAATTTGACTGCAAAACAGGAAATACACTTTAAAAATTGCGCTCACATACACTTATAAGCCTCCGACACTACAAGTCTAGATTTATAACATTATAAATGTCCATAAGTCGGAAGGCTGGCTGCAGGCCAGCCTGAGGAGTCTGGGGCATATAAGCCTCCTCCCCTGCCAGGTCCAGCGTCTGTGCGTTTTTCTGGCTCTCCTGGATACAGCCGACGAGCGTAATTTTCTGTGCGACCGATTGACATCACTTCCAGTTTTTCGTTCAGCTGGGGAAATCCTTGTGGGGCATCGCATCTCCTGCACGCATCATTTTTGCTGCTCACCCTCTCAAGGCCATGGTCCGTGACATTTCAGATATCTTGTCACCTTCCCCTTTTGGCATAGGTCCCAGTTTGGTGCTCAAAATCAGCGATTTATTTGAGTTTTTTTGGATTCCTCAGGCCTGGGGAAGTTTCAAAGGTTAATTGTCATGCTCCTTTCCTGGTCAAAGGCTGTCTCAACAGGTGCGCTGATCATTACGCTCTACAGCTGAATAGACAGGTGGGTCAGGGTTTCGTGGTGAAATATTATAGTAGCAACAGTAAGTGGTGTCCGGTTGAGGTACTTGACTCACTTTCTAGTTTATTCGCAGCATCCCTGCTGGATAGCCCTTTGTTGCCATTTCCCACATATCCTCTTACTTCGAAAAAATGTGTGTCACATGTCAGGATCTTGATCGCAAAGTTGAACTTAAATCCAAAACTGTTTTCCGGACATTTGTTCAGGATCGGGGCAGCTTCTAAGCAGGGGGTCCCTTCTTTCATCATTAAATACATGGGACGGTGGAGGTCCTCCTGTTTTGGCAGGTATATACCAGAACCCCATACAGAAGTCATTCGGGCATTCGCTTCCTTGTTAGATTGATTATTGTTACCCAATTTTCCAAGCTTTAATTTTTTCATACCTACTCATGTGTATTTTGCTCTCTTTTCAGGTATACTGACCAACCAGGCCAAGGCACACCGCAGGTCTTGGTAAGGTGGGGGTATCATTTCACATATGAAAAGTTAGACGATAAGCTGAAAGTTGGAAGGCTGGCCGCCGGCCAGCCTGAATTTGTGGGAGGTGTCTGGGGCATATAAACCATACAAGCATATAAGCCATGTCCATATTTCTAATATAATTTTTTTTTAAGTTTATTGAATAATCAGAAAAAGTTATTACAGTAGAGTTCAACTGAAAACCAGGCCACAGAGTTTAGAAAAACATGTGTCTAGTGAAAATATGCATGACATGCTTGTGAATAGCTGAACGGGATGAATAATTCTCAAAAAGACTATTCTTGTCTTCTGAAGAGATCCTTGGAATGCAATGGCTACAGAGAGGACTTGGAAAGGATTGTTGTGTTTCTTGTGATCACATGAGCCAGTGATCCAAGGCTGATAAACGAACGGAGGAAATATCTGACATTATGGACTCGGCCCATTTATCTCTGTGAAAAATAGTCTGGCAGATGAAACCTTTCCTGTTCTGCTAGTGGGGCTGTTTGTAGAGCAAAAAAATAAAAAATCAGAGTACAAGCAGAGTTGCTGAGGCCATAGAATTCCGTTACATTGCTTGATTCCAGATAAATACAACTGCATTAGTGACAAGTAACATACAGCTATCCCTGACAATCATATAGGAAATATATGTGCGGCTTTCATTTTCACATTGGGCGGTTCAGATTTCTATTAAACCTACAGTTATGCACAGCATACTTGCACATTTTGGAACACTTACCCTCTAGTGCAGCTTTTCTCAACCTTTTCAACACAGAAGAACCCTTGAAATAACTTTGCTGTCTCAGGCAACCCCTGCTAAAAATGACTATATCTACTACTCACAATACATTAGTGTGATGGTCAGTGGGAAGAATGCTCCTTACACTTGTGGCCATTGGGAAGAATTACATCCATACCGATAGCTAAAAAGATCAATGGTGTCAGTGGGAACTGTATCTGAGAGGCAGAAATTGCTCTTTGCTCAAGGAACCCCTAGCAACCTTTGGAGGAACCCTAGGGTAGCCCCCACTCCCTCTTGTTGCTCTGTCCATTGCCGTTAACCTCTGTTCCCAGGTCCTGTGTCTATCTTTGGGGTGTGCCACTGGACAACCAATATAATGCACTTCCTGAGCATGCGTGTGAAGTTACATCATTTCAGCACCCGCCTCAATCCTTGCCATCTTGCGTAGTTGTATTTTAAAGCAGGGATGTATTGATAATAGAAGGCCTTTTCATGGATGTTTTTTATTCTAGAGTCAAAAAACTGGTAAGCTTTGTATAATTTGTGTTGGCTATCAGTGTTTTAACTGGAGAGATTTGCTGTCATTTTTTATCCTGGTGACTGTTTTGAACAAGACAGAAAGTGAGGGGAAATCTAAAATCTGATCTCCGGGAACAGTTAGACCCCTTTCACACTGGGGCGGTGCGGGCCTTAGCGGTAAAGCGTCGCTAGTTTTAGCGGCACTTTACCGCCGTTATAGCGGTGCTTTTCAGCCGATAGCGGGGCGCTTTTAACCCTCGCTAGCGGCCGAAGAAGGGGTTAATAGCGCCCGTGTTGCAGCGCTGCCCATTCATTTCAATGGGCAGGGGCGGTGGATAAGCGGTGTATACACCGCTCCCGCATCGCCCCAAAGATGCTGCTTGCAGGACTTTCCCATCCTGCAAGCGCACTGCCCCCAGTGTGAAAGCACTAAGGCTTTCACACTGGGGTGGCTTGATAGGCGCATTTCAGGCGCTTTACATGTGCTATTTTTAGCGCTAAAACGCCTGAAAAGCGCCCCAGTGTGAAAGGGGTCTCAGAATCTTTTTCCGTAGTGGTGGCTGTCCCTGCACTTCAAGGGTTATATTCTCATTTACATCTAAGGGGACCAAGAAAAGCAGATTTTTTACCCAATCCTTCACTCCCACTGGCTCCTCTGCGCTGCAAGGCGCATCCCTACAGTATCATCCCCTTTATGCTCTGGAAGTTCCATGTCATCAAGATGAATTCATGTTCTATAGTGCCGAATCAGACGTGAGGACGCCGAAGAACAGGTGCTGGAGCGCAGGTGATCGTCGTCTGGCGGGGGAGCAGTGAATTGTTTTGTAGAGCTGCTTTTCCCATTCCCTACACCTAAATGTACATTTAACCCTTACAGTGTGGGGGCAGCCTCACTGTAAAGGAGCAGTTTTACTCTATAATGGGAATGATGTAATCAATATAATTAATGTCCATCTTCATACATTTTTTCAAAACCTTGTTTTGGTGTATAGCTTGTATGGGTATATACAGTAGAGGAAGTTATGTTTACTCATGTATGCAGACTGTGCTTCCTGTTTTAGTATTGCAACAATATTGCGACAGTAATTGTATTTTTATTGCTCATTTCAATGTATAAGGTACATACACCATGAGCACAATATAATATTTATGTGGCTTACCCTGTCATTGCTTTCCTCTCAGAAACCCTTCAATGAGAATTCTGATCAGTAAAAGAGTATCTGCTGGCTTTTTTTTTTTTTTAAGATGAACATATGAAACTAATTTGTACTTATCTGTATCAGAGTGTGTTACTGTTGTAAAATATGTATTTGTATGCATCGTTTGTAATGATACCCTGGGAAGCCACATTTTCTTAGTACTTACTTGCTGCTGATCCCCTTACTGATAAGGTCTTAGCTGACTTAGAACAGTAGCCTCTGTAGGGGACATATATATTGGTTCAGTCACACAGCAAGTCAATGC
Source organism: Lithobates sylvaticus (assembly GCA_028564925.1). NCBI lineage: Eukaryota > Metazoa > Chordata > Amphibia > Anura > Ranidae > Lithobates > Lithobates sylvaticus. The sequence continues at coordinate 169,198,867 of CM053026.1, forward strand.
TAAACGGGAGCAGTCAGACAGATTTATTATAATTGGGCTTCTTGATAAATAAATTCCTCTCTCTGCTCTGAAGTAGCACTGTGACAGAATAAAACCTGGCCCGACCACTTCCTAGGCTGGGTTCAAACCTATGTGATTGGTGTGCCTTTCATTTAAATGGGCTGCTGTACCTGCCAGACATGCAGGAAAAATGTTCCTGCAACTTTTTAAAATCGCAGCCACATGGAAATCGCATGGGGTTTTTGCACCATG
>CM053026.1:169199594-169247957 GCA_028564925.1 Lithobates sylvaticus
TGCCTCTTGCTTAGGTGTAGCAGCCTCTGGGGCCTTTCAAAAAGGTGTGTATATATAATGACAGATCATGTGACACTTAAGCCCCATACGCACGGTAGGATTTTCGCATGGATTCTGTCCAATCGGACAATTTTGTCGAAAAATCCGACCGTGTGTATGCACCATCGGACAGTGTACGTCGGATTGTCCGACGGACAAAGTCCTATCTCCTGCTGGATAGATTTTTTGACAACAAGGTCCGATCACACCAAATCCGATCGTGTGTAGCGTTGTCCTACGGACAAAGTGCTACGCATGCTCAGATCACATTACAAGACCAAAGCTATTGGCTACTAGCCTCTACGTAGTCCCGTCGTAGGCAACAAACGTCACCACATTCAGAATGATCGTATTTTCCGACAACTTTGTCCGACCATGTGTACGCAAAACCAACATCGGACAAAGTACGACGGACATGATCCGACGGACCTGGTCCTCGGATAATCCGCGCGTGTGTATGGGGCTTTAGATTGCACACAGGTGGACATCATTTCACTAATTATGTGACTTCTGAAGGTAATTAGTTGCACCAGAGTTTTTTATGGGCTTCATAACAAAGGGGGTGAAAACATACGCACATGCCAATTATAATTTTTTTATTTTTAAAAAATAGTTTTATGTATATATTTTTCTAATTTTACTTTACCAACTTACACTATTGTGTTCTGATCCATCACATATAATTCAGATTAAAAAAAACATTGAACTAAAGACTGTAATGTAACAAAATAGTAAAAAGCCAAGGGGGGTGAAGACTTTTGCAAGGCACTGTACCCTAAATTCCTAAAATTCCTACCAAACAGATATGGCAGACTGTTTAATGGTATATTTAACAGACCCGAGTAAAGTAAATAAGATAAATTCAATATAAGGATTTACATATACTTTAAAGTGACACTAAACAATATCCTTAAATTATCCAATACTTAATGATCCTGTAATCTATTTTTCATTCAATTGTTTCCTACTGTGTTTTTCTGCCTCTTTGTAACGTCCTCTGTACACATTACCCTGTTTCCCCAAAAATAAGACCTAGCGTGATTGTCGGTGATGGCTGCAATATAAGCCCTACCCCCCAAATAAGCCCTAGTTAAAGTCCTTGTAGGTCTTATTTTCAGGGTAGGGCTTATTTTCGAGGAAACAGGGTAGGGCTTATTTGGGGGGTAGGGCTTATATTGCAGCCATCACCGACAATCACGCTAGGTCTTATTTTTGGGTAAACAGGGTAGTTGTGGTCATATGAGCTGCTGTATGCACACTACAAATCTCCTAGTCCATATTGTCTAGTCCATCTCAGGAGAGAGCAAGAGAGAATAGATACTTTCCTACATGCAATAGGATCAGCAGCAAAAAAAAGGACTTTGGAGATTTGGAGAGAGCAATAGAAGGTACTTTTTAGAAATAAGAATACATATTTGAATACATTTTATTTTTTTAAATAGAGTTTAGTGTCATTTTAATTTTCTGCCATGCATTGTACAATTGGAATATCTTCTTCTTAACTTTATTGTATTAATGGAAATGTATTTTTCAGTTATGGAAAATACTATGGAAATAGAGAGCAAGTTAACAGCCATTTTTGTGCCAGGCCAATAAAATGATAGGAATGCTGGTGTTTAAAAAAACTTTGCAAACTCTTAGACATAGAGTGCACATGGACTGTATCATACTGATGGTTTAATGAGGGGTAAAATGCTACCAGCCTTCCAATCCGGGCAAGCACAAGTCTGCTGCTTAAATTCTTATTGCAAATTTGGAGAGTCCCTTGCACATAAAATCTCTGAGAACAAATGCAGAATCCTATGTAGTCATAATATATGTAATCCGTTTATAGTGCCAAAAATTGTCGTGAAACTTTCTCTTTGACTATAACCATGGGCTACGCTGATCTTTAACTTACATTGAGCTTAATCATCTGCTTTTTGTAGCAAAATATTTATTGTTCAGAATGTTTTTAGATCATAACCATAAAAATAAAATAAAAGGAAAGGTGGGGTTTTTAAGAAACTACAGTGGGAATGCTGGAGACAAAAATAAATGTAGAACAAAAAAACACAAAATAAACAAAATCTTAAAGTGTTACTAAACCCAGCACCCTACATTCACTATATCTGGTCTCCCACAGAATATAGAAATGCAATTATTTTAGTAAATATAAACTGCTTAATACCTTTTCTCATCAGCAGTATATAGCAATCTTGTGACTTCTATCAGTGTCCAGCCGAGTACTGGTTAAAGCTTGTAGGAGGAGTTTTCATTCTCCTCTGACTGTCCTTTGAGGCTGCATGACCCCTGCCTTTCTGTCTGGACAGAGCTGATTGGCCCTGTGCTGATCACATGCACCCACCCAGAAAAAAAAAACTCTCTAGCAATACCTACCAAATGGAGAATGTGCAGAGTGCCCCCAAGGCTCTGTTCTATCAACAAATTGATTGGGGACAGTAAAAGAAGGGGAGGATCTGATAAGACAGGATCAAACTGCGTTTTTACACAATGCGGAATATTAACCCCTTAGGTTCCACAACGAGTATAACAAGCATGCTTTACTGCATATACAGACGGCGGTCTCAGTGGGGAGCATCGATAGTTTCAAGAAACTATTAGATAAGCACCTGAACGACCACAGCATACATAATCACACACATAGGTTGGACTTGATGTGTCTTTTTTCGACCCCACCTACTATGTAACTATCTCATGGTGAAGAGCCCCTACGGCCATGGACAACGGAACTGTTTCATGAGTCACATGGGGAGGCTGTAGAGGTCTCCCATCAAGAGCCTCAATGGCAAGTGGAGTGTCACGCAGCTTCAGCGGAATCGAGTGCTTTGATACAAAGGCAGCATCAATGAACAGGCCTGCAGCCCTAGAGTTGATTAGAGCCTGTATCTCGATGGACAACTCAGCCCAAGAAAGGGTAACCAAAACCAGGGGCTTATCCTTCTGGATAACTGGGGATGAAACAACGCCACCTAAGGTCTGTCCGTGACAGGACCTCAAAGTTCGGGCCTTCACTGGATGGGTAGGAAAAGACTTCAAATAGTGACCTGCCTGGCCACAATAAAGGCACAATCTCTCCCTCCTCTTAAAGGTTCTCTCATCCGCAGAGAGACACGTGAAACCCAAGTGCATGGGTTCACCTTCACTGACTGACTCGGTACCAGGAGGCATGGGAGGTGGGGAAGGCACAGGTGGGACTGCAAAGCTCGGAGACAAACGTACAGGAGGCTTTCTGCAAGCGCTCCTTAAAAGAGAGTCTTTCTCTGAGTCTGGAGTCACAGAGGATGGCAAACGTGATCAACTTCTCCAGATCCATAGGTATATCACGGGCTGCTATGTTATCCTTGATGGTATCTGAGAGACCATGAGAAAAAGCAGCCACGAGGGCTTCATTGTTCCACGCAACCTCAGCTGCCAGATTACGGAATTCAATGGCGTAGTCGGCAACAGTTTTTTGTACTCTGATGGACATGAGGCACTTGGCAGTAGAAGCAGAGCATGCGGGAACATCAAATACCCTTTTAAACAAAGCCACAAACTCAGGGTAGCTCAAGACAACAGGTTTTTTTGCGTCTCCCATAGAGGGTTTGCCCAGACCAAGGCTCTCTCAGAAAGCAAAGATATCACAAAACCTACTTTGCTTCTGTCCGTGGGAAACGCCTGGTGCAGCATCTCAAAGTATATCTCAACCTGGTTCAGAAACCATCTGCATCAGACTGGATCGACCCCAAATCGATGGGGAAGCGGAGCGGAACCAGACATACCTCTTATAGAGGTAACACTTGGGTGCATGCACAGAGACTGGCGCAGCAGCAGGGTCGGCCTGCAACATAGGTTGTACCGGGGCAGCCACAGTGGGAGATTCCAGGTGAGCCATGCGACTCAGGAGCGTTTGTAACACCATAGCGAACTGATTCATGCGGTGATCCAGTTCATTCAATCTGGGAAAAATATTACTAACAAGTGGATTGACTGCATCTTCTGAATTCATGGCCTTCGCCTACTGTCAGAAACCATGAAAGCAGACCGAGACAGAAGTACAGTTAAATCACACTTGTTTAATAATAAAAGTAAAAAGAACAAACGTAGTCAAAACATAGCCAGAGTTCAGTAACCGGAAACGGATAGTTAGCCAAGCCAGAATTCAGGGATCAAAGTAGTGGAACAGCAAGCAAGATCTGAAGCCAGAAGGGATGTCAGCAAAGCTAGTCTTTAAACAGGAACGCAGGAGATGTTTCTTGTGATGTTGACTAAGGCGAAGGCAGAGACCCTCTGGACTGGACGGCTTAAGTAGGCAGGACTGACGAGCAGGATATGAACAACAGCTGAGTAACTGTGGAGAGAGATGGGAGCTGGCAATTAGCCATCAGCTGAGCGGCCAGCTCAGAGAAGGAAGGGCTGGGCCCAGCCCTGACACTCTGGGAAACATTTCGGCCCTGTCAGTGGTGTGCCGGTGCCGAACCAGGGTATTGATCTAAGGTAAGTATTTCATAATGAGCTAGTATGTGATGCATACTAGCTCATTATGTCTTTGTCTTGCAGGGTTTTTTTTGTTTCGTTTTTTTTGGAGGTTTACAACCTCTTTAAGCTTATAATCTACCAGAACACCCATATTCTACTCCACCATTGATTCCCCCAGTTGTACTCCCCCTAGTATGTATGATGCATGCATATTCTTAGCCCCTAAGTGCATAACTTTACTATTATCAACATTAAGGCACCACAGCACGTTGACATGCTGTGATATGCGTAAAAGTGCGGACATGCTGTGATATTATGCAATACACACAAACACAGTTATATGGTGTAAATGAAGCACATAAAGAGCAATTGTTTTCTATGTGCCCTTGCATTAAGCCTGCTTTTATTTATGCTGATACGTATCTGGTGTGAACAAGTGCCCTAACTGTAACTGATACTGAAAGCATACCGTACCCGGTGTTCTGTCGGAAAAAGTCCGGCTATCAAATATTGTCCGCCCCGTACTGCGCAGGCGCACCGCTTGCACAGTACGGAGCAGAAGGAGCTTCGGAAAATCTCTGAAGAAGAACGGCACCTGCACCGTCAGTGAAGATGCAAGCCCCACCATCCAAGTGGACATAGGGCTGCAAATAGTTAGAGGGCCCCTCGCGTGCTCGCTGCGCTCGGCTCTTTTAGATTCTAACTCTATGTCCACTTGGATGGTGGGGCTTGAACCTGGACTCACGGCGCAGGCGCCGTTCATCTTCGGCTATTTTCGGAACTTGCTTGGGCTGTGTACTGCGCATGCGCAGTACACAGCGGACACTATCCGATGGGGGACAGTATATGATAGGACACCGGCCCTTCTCTTCCTCAGCAGTACACAACGGTACTCACTTCTGCAATTTTATATGTGGATGATGTGTTTATTCATTATGCTATCTACGATAGATAGATAGATAGATAGATAGATAGATAGATAGATAGATTTTTATATTAAGCAAATCTGACTTGTTATTGTGTGTTTGCTGAATCTGTGTCCTGAGTGTTCCAACGTAGGCTCAAAAAATGGATTCGTATTTTACAAGTGTTTAGTTCTCGCTGTAACTGTGCTAATGATTTATGTCAGATTACACTTTGTTTTTGCAAAGGAACACATCCCTCAGAGTCAGTCAGTACAATAAAACCTGAAAAAGTATATCTGTAAACGCAGAGCCATTTGCCAGCAGTTGTTTGAGCAAAACTTTATATCCAGGTCAGGCGTACTGCATATTTTAACTATAATAAGCTCAATCTTCAACTCCCATTACTAGGTTACTACACAAAACCCAAACAACTTTCCACTGGCTCATCTTAAAGATTTATGTGCTGCTGAAGTCAAAGCACTTTTTGGAGAAGTGTAAAGCTGGGAACTGCATAAAATATTTTTTCCACCTGTAAGAAAAAATAACTATGAGTTATGAATGTATACTTAAACTGCATTTAATATGAGAACATCTCTGCAATGTACTCCAAGAATAAATGCACTTTATGATAGATAAAAGCTGAAACATAAGCCATTTTTATGATGGATTAATTTAATGTAACAATAAATATATCAGTGTCTGCAAATGTTGTAATCATGCCTTTTTATTATGTCACAAGACCATAACCTGAAGCTTCAAGATACAGGAAGGGGATTATGGAGGCTTGAGGCTTCAGCGCACAGTCATTTGGTGGGTGCTGTGGGGTAGGGACAATATAATTCAGCTATGAATGGGGGAAGATACAATTGGGTCGATTTATTAAAGCCAAATAGACCATTCACTTTGCAAGGGAACTTGCCCCAGAGTTTAGTGAATGCAGTGAACCTTCACTTTGCAAAGAATACCCAATAACCCTCTCTGTCCAAAATGAAAAACAGAATCCGCAATCTTTCTGGTGCCTATCCATGGCAGAATACCTACAGTGGATATAAAAAGTCTACACACCCCTGTTAAAATGTCATGTTTCTTTGATGTAAAAAAATGAGACAAAGATAAATAATTTCAGAACGTTTTCCACCTTTTTAATGTGACCTATAAACTGTTCAACTCAATTGAAAAACAAATTCAAAACTAAGTAAAACTAAAAAACTTAAATAATGTGGTTGCATAAGTTTGCACAGCCTCTTATAACTGGGGTTGTAGCTGTGTTCAGAATTAGGCAATCACATTCAAACTACAGTAAGGCTGGGTTCACACTGCTGCGGTGCGGGAACGCTGCGAATCTACTGCGGGTTCCCGCACCGCATGTCTCCCGCCGGCAGTTCACACTGCCCTATGCGAGCTGCTGGGAGTGTCAATGAAATGTTAATGACACCCCCATAGCAGCTCGCATATCGCAGTGCGATCTGCAAACTCGGACAGGAATCGGATCGCATGGTGAGAACACCATGCGATCCGATTCTGCAACGGACCGAAAAAAAGGGTCCTGTGCAAGTTTGGGCCGAATGCGATGCGAATTCAGCCATACTATATGTATGGCTGAATTTGCATCGCACAGAGATCGCATATGATTTGAACTGCAGTGCGGTGCGAATCATATGCGATCTCCCACACCGCAGCAGTCTGAACTGGGCCTAATGGTAAATAGGAGTCAGTACACACCTGCCATCATTTAAAGTGCCTCTGATTAACCCCAAATAAGTTTCAGCTGTTCTAGTAGGTCTTTCCTGACATTTTCTTAGTCACATCCTACAGTAAAAGCCATGGTCTGCAGATAGATTCCAAAGCATCAGAGGAATATCATTGTTAAAACAATTTCCAAGGCATTAGATATACCATGGAACACAGTGAAGACAGTCCTCATCAAGTGGAGAAAATTTGGCACACCGGTGACATTACCAAGAACTTGACGTCCCTCCAAAAGGCCTACAGAAACATTAAAGGAGCTGCAGGGATATCTGGCAAGTACTGGCTGTGTGGTAAATGTGACAACTATCTCCCATATTCTTCATATGTCTGGGCTATGGGGTAGAGTAGAAAGATGGAAGTCTTTTCTTACAAAGAAAAACTTCCAAGCCCGGCTAAATTTTGCAAAAACACATTTGAAGTCTCCTAAAAGCATGTGGGAAAATATGTTATGGTCTGATGAAACCAAGGTTGAACTTTTTGGCCATAATTCCAAAAGGTATGTTTGGAGCAAAAACAACACTGCACATCACCAAAAGAACACCATACACACAATGAAGCATGGTGGTGGCAGCATCATGCTTTGGGGCTGTTTTTCTTCAGCTGAAGCAGGGGCCTTAGTTAAGGTAAAGGGAATTATGAACAGTTCTAAATATCAGTCAATATTGAAACAAAACCTTCAGGCTTCTGTTAGAAAGCTGAACATGAAGAGGAACTCCATCTTTTTAGCATGACAACGCCCCAAAGCATACATCCAAATCAACAAAGAAATGGCTTCACCAGAAGAAGATTGACGTTTTGGAATGGCCCAGCCAGAGCCCAGACCTGAATCCCATTGAAAATCTGTGGGGTAATCTGAAAAGGGCTGTGCACAGGAGATGTCCTCGCAACATGACAGATTTGGAGTGTTTTTGCAAAGACGAGTCAAGATGTGCCATGCTGATAGACTCATACCCAAAAAGACTGAGTGCTGTAATAAAATCAAAAGGTGCCACAACAAAGTATTAGTTTAAGGGTGTGCACACTTATGCAACCATACTATGTTAGTTTTTTATTTTTACTTCCCTCCACCTAAAAGATTTCAGTTTGTTGTTCAACTGAGTTGTACAGTTTATAGGTCACATTAAAGGTGGAAAAAGTTCTGAAATGATTTATCTTTGTCTCATTTTTTTACATCAGAGAAACCTGACATTTTAACCACTTTCAGACCGGACCAATTTGCTGGCTTAAGACCAGACCACTTTTTGCGATTCGGCACTGTGTCGATTTAACTAACAATTGCGTGGTCGTGCGACGTGGCTCCCAAACAAAATTGACGTCCTTTTTTCCCCCACAAATAGAGATTTCTTTTGGTGGTATTTGATCACCCCTGAGGTTTTTATTTTTTGCAGTATAAACAAAAAAAAGAGCGACAATTTTGAAAAAAACACATTATTTTTTACTTTTTGCTATAATAAATATCCCCCAAAAATATATATAAAAAAATTTTTTTTTCCTCAGTTTAGGCCGATACGTATTCTTCTACATATTTTTGGTAAAAAAAATCGCAATAATCGATTATTGGTTGGTTTGCGCAAAAGTTATAGCGTTTACAAAATAGGGGATAGTTTTATAGCATTTTTATTAATATTTTTTTTTTTTTACTAATAATGGCGGCGATCAGCAATTTTTATTGTGACTGCGACATTATGGCAGAAACATCGGACATTTTTGACACATTTTTGGGACCATTGTCATTTATACAGCAATCAGTGCTATTTAAATGCACTGATTCCTGTGTAAATGACACTGACGGTGAAGGAGTTAACCAGGGGTTGGCAGTGTAGGGGCGCGTTACTAACGGAGGGGTCGTGGCTGTGTTTTAGTGAACACTGATCTCTGCTCCAATCACAGGGAGCAGAGATCAGTGTTACTAGTTGCTAGGCAGAACGGGGAGATGCTGTTTACTTCCGCATCTCCCCGTTCAGCCTTCCCGTGAGACCCGTGTATCCCCGCGGCGATCGAGTCCACGGGACCTGCGACCGGACTCACGGGGGTCATTCTTAAAGGGACATACCTGTACGCTCTTATGCCTGTCCGTGCCATTCTGCCGACGTACATCGTCGTGCGCCTGTCGGGAAGTGGTTAACAGGGGTGTGTAGACTTTTTATATCCACTGTATGATATCACTCCACCTATAACTCCTACCTCAGAACTGGTGAAAAGCTTAAAAATAAAAAATAACGAAACCCCCAGCATTCTTCGAAAAAAATATCTTTTACAGTGGGAGCATATGCTAGACCCTGAAAGGAAAATTATGGTAAGCATTTGGTACAATTTTCCTTTTTCCTGGTGCCTCCATGACAGCATACCTATGACAAATAACTATCTGACACGGGTTGGGTAAATGCAATTCAAAGGTCTTATTTGGCAAAGTACAAAGCTAACTGAATAGTCTGTCTTCCAAACATTACAGTGGCTTGAAAAAGTATTCATAACCCTTGAAATTTTCCACATTTTGTTATGTTGCAACCAAAAATGTAAATGTATTTTATTGGGATTTTATGTGATAGACCAACACAAAGTGGCACATAATTGTGAAGTGGAAGGAAAAGGATAAATGGTTTTCAAATTAAAACTAAAATCTAGTGAAACCAATTACCTTCAGAAGTCACCAAATTAGTAAATAGAATCCACCTGTGTATAATTTAATCTCAGTATACATACAGCTGTTCTGTGAAGTCCTCAGAGGTTTGTTAGAGAACCTTACTGAACAATCAGCATCTTGAAGGCCAAGGAACACACAGGACAGGTCAGGGATAAGGTTTTGGAGAGGTTTAAAGCAGGGTTAGATTATAAAAAAATATCCCAAGCTTTGAACATCTCACAGAGCACTGTTCAATCCATCATCCGAAAATGGAAGTATGGCACAACTGCAAACCTACCAAGACATGGCCGTCCACCTAAACTGACAGTCTGGGCAAGGAGAGCATTAATCAGAGAAGCAGCCAAGAGGCCCATGGTAACTTTGGAGGAGCTGCTGAGATCCACAGCTCAGGTGGCAGAATCTGTCCACAGGACAACTATTAGTCGTGCACTCCACAAATCTGGCCTTTATGGAAGAGTGTCAAGAAGAAAGCCATTGTTTAAAGAAAGCCATAAGCATTCCCGTTTGCAGTTTGCGAGAAGACATGTGGGGGAAACAGCAAACATGTGGGAGAAGGTGCTCTGGTCATTTGAGACCAAAATTAAACTTTTTGACCTAAAAGCAAAACGCTGTGTGGCGGAAAACTAACACTGCACATTACCCTGAACACACCATCCCCACCGTGAAACATAGTGGTGGCAGCATCATGTTGTGAGAATGCTTTTCTTCAGCAGGGACAGGGAAGATGGTAAGAGTTTATGGGAAGATGGATGAAGCCAAGTACAGGGCAATCTTAGAAGAAAACCTGTTTGCGTTTGCAAAAGACTTGACACTGGGGAAGAGGTTCACCTTTCAGCAGGACAACGACCCTGAACATACAGCCAGAGCTACAATGGAATAATTTATATCAAAGCATATTCATGTGTTAGAATGGCCTAGTCAAAGTCTAAACCTAAATCCAATTGAGAATCTGTGGCAAGACTTGAAAATGCTCTTCATCCAATCTTACAGAGCTTGAGCTATTTTGCTAAGCAGAATCTGCAAAAATTTCGCTCTCTAGTGCAAAGCTGGTAGAGGCATACCCAAAAAGACTTGCAGCTGTAATTGCAGCGAAAGGTGGTTCTACAAAATATTGACTCGGGGGCTGAATACAAATGCACACCACACTTTTCAGATATTTATTTGTAAAAAATTTTGAAAAACATTTTTCAATTTCCTGCCACTTCACAAATATGTGCCACTTTGATTTGGTTTATCCCAAAAAATACATTTATGTTTTTGGTTGTAACATGACAAAATGTGGAACATTTCAAGGGGTATGAATACTTTTTCAAGGCACTGTACTTTCGTTAAGACCCACAGCTTGTTTAGTGTGCCGCTCAGGCTCGATCACTATAGGGAGTAGTGTGTGATGCTGCAACCATTACAGGAGTGCCAGCAAGGGATGGAGTGTGCTGCAAAGACCAGGTAGCTGCTCTACAGATGGGGTCCAGGCTGCCCAGGATGCTGCCACTACCCTGGTGGAATGGGCCCTTACCTTTGAAGGAGGCTCCCTGCCTTCCAGCACGTATGCTTTCTGTATTGTTTCATGATCCAAGAAGTTACGATTCTGGAGGAGGCCTCTTTCCCTTTATTTTTCCCCAGGGAATGGTGAACAATCTATTTAATTGTCTGAAGGCTTCTGTGGCCACCAGGTAGGCCTTGAGGACTCTAGATAGATCCAACACCTGAGAGAACCATTTTTTGGATCTGGAAAGCCTGCAAGAGTCCAAGTGTTGGCCAAGTGTACAGCAGAGGAAACTTTAGGAATAAAGCCCTCTATGGATCGCAATTTCCTGTGTGAGGCGACAAGGAAAGGGAGGAATGGTCATCGGTTGGAAAGCTCAGCTACATTGCTAGTGGAAACAGGTTTTCTTTGCCAAAAGGGAAAAATGACCAAGACATCTGTCAGTTCCCCCAACAACTTCGTAGGTAATTTCATGATAAGTGGAGGAGCAGGGAAGGAGTTGGCTCAACTGCAATTCTATGAGCATGAAAGGGCATTCACATTCTCTCCCAGATGGTGAGGGTATCAGGAGATAAACCGGAGAAATTTGATAGATAAATTGCTGGGTGTCAGAGAGTCATTGGCACCACATCCCTTAATAATTTTATTATTTTTAAATTCTGAGTAATTTGGTGTTGTTTTCTGAGGCCAATATGTCTATCTGTTGTATCCCCCAAAGGCTGGTGACCTGGCTGAAGATGTGAGGGTGAAGGAACCACTCGTTGTCCAGGAATCTGGCACTATATTAAATGGCGGCATGGAACTTCCTGAAGGCGCCAGCTCAGCTGTATACATTGGTAACAGTAAATCTAGGATCAGACTGTAAAGGCACCATGACAGATAGGGTAACAGGAGGATAAAGTGCTTTTTGACCTTCTTTTACTTAGGGATGAAGTTCATTTTGAACTCATGTGGTGGTATAGTTTGCAAGTGTAAGAAGAGGACACAATTAAACCACATCACTTTCTTGGTGTTGGGTCACGTGATTTGGACTTTGGACACTATAATACTTAATGGATTTTATTGCACTCATTATAAGTATAATTCTGAATGTTACTAGATGATATGTGTGACGGACCTCGTACCCAAGATGTCCGCCGTAACTGCTTCCTCTGTCCGGTACCACACAATCCAAGACCCCCTTAGCTTACCCAGTCACCAGACAACACCAGTGTAGGGTACATCAGGAATTACTCTTTATTTGACATGTCACACTTATATACAGTTAACAGATGACTCAAGCCTAACCTAATTAGCATGAGCTAATTATCTTAATCAACACTGGACTCCATCATTCAATTGCAGGGTTAATTAGCACACACAACAATAGGTGACACACTTCTACAAGCCAGACTATACTCAATTACATAACACAGGTGGCTGGAGTTCATGAGTCATGACATTAGCGTCTCTTGCTAATATGCCAAATACACATACAGATTCTATGTGTATTGGGGGGCCAGCATGGACCTGAATCCAAGTATCACCAGCTCAGGGGCCCCAGGCTTGCAGCTCAAAGAGCACAGTTCCCCCAAATGCCAGGGCCCATAATCACAAGGCAACAGGTTCGCACTCAGTCCCCTCCAACAGCCCGTGTCCCGGCTAGGTCCGTCACATTTCTCCCCTTTCGGCAGGAGACTAACACAGGAGGAGACCCCAGACGGGTTGACTACGAAGTTAGTCGGTGGTTCCAGTCCTCTAATGCCTGTACCCACACAGTACCCCAAACAAATTGTTCCAAACAGAGCACGACTCACCCAGCCAACTTCTGCCTCTCTCATAGAACATATCCGCCGCTGGGGAGAGGCCTGGACTGGCCCTTCTCCCTGGAGTCTTTTCAGCCGCTGGAGAGAAGACAGGGTGACTGGGCTCACTCCATCCTGCTGTTGGGGATCTGGGCCGACCGCCCAGCATCCCTGGGTTATACTGGTGGAGACTGCATTCCCATCCACCTTTACAGGGAATCTGTCCTGTTTTAGTTGCGGGCAGAGGCCAGCAGCGCTCTGTTCCGTTGTCAGCAGTTCAGGTGGGTGTAGGAGCTTCCCTACATCATCTCCTCCAGCTAACTGTTGGGGAGAGAGGCGGACTGCCCCAGCTCCCTGGAACTCCGCAGCTGTTGCTGGTGCTGGACAGAGGTGGGTAGCACTCTGCCCTGTTGCCAGCACTTCTGCTGGGGACTCCACATCCTCCGCTCTGGCAAACCATTGGGGCAGGAGGCTGGCTTCCTTTTCCATTCCCTCATCTGGCTGCTGGGACAACATGTCTCTGGTACTGTCTCCCAGGTGCACAAATCTTTGCTGGGGAGGAAAGATCGCTTTCTCCACCCTGGCCAACTGTTGGGGAGGGACGACAAACACCTCCTCTCCCTTCTCCCCCTGTATCTGCTGCTGGGAAGTGATTGCCACCTTCTCACCCTGAGCCTCCATAACTGCCACCGGTGTGGGGCAGAGGTCTTGGACCCTCTGTCCGGTGACCTGCGCTTCAGCTGGAGAAGTTCCTTGTAACTCCACGGATACTGCCATTGGTGCTGGGCAGAGCTCAGTGAAGTTTGGCCCTAATACCAGCTCTTCTGATGGAGGCTCATGAGGTTGTTTTTCCTCAGCAGAAAAGTCTATTAAATCCCCAGTCTCTACAACTGATGGCTGGGGATAGAGGTTCACCACCTGTCCGTGGAACCTAGAAGATGCCATCGGTGCTGGGCACAGGTTAGCAGAGCTCTGCCCTGTTGTCAGCACTTCCTGCATCCGCCATAAGACCTCCGCGTCCATAGCTGCGGGGGCAGGTGGGCAAAGCACTCTGTTACTATGCCACATCGCCGACTCTTCAGCCAGGATTTCAGAGCTGTCTGCTGGTATTTCCTCATAGTCCCAGGCAAAGGGAGCCCCACCCTGCTGCTGAGCAGTGTCTAGCAGCTGTATGTAGGCGATCTCAAGCTCCCATTCCTGAGCGGCCAGGAACTCCAAATCTTCCTGTGCCCAGAGCACTTCCGAGATGTTCAATCTTTGCTCTCTGTGCTCCATTATTTCCTCCAAACGCCACTCCAGATCACTCCCAAAGTCGGGGTCCTCGGACAGCCTCCAGTACAACAATCCCAGGCCATTATAATCAAAGCCTTCCGTGGGCCTGTCATCCGCTGTCCACGGGCACACTTGGGCTACATACCACCGGAGGGCTCTGTAGCTCTCGTCCAAACGCATTTCTGCCCGGATCAGCCTGCTTAACTCAGCTGTCCACTCCTGCTTCGGTTGTTCCCCTAATAACAGCATTCGTACTTCATACTGCGACCAGTACCTTACATGGATGGAGGGGAGAACTTTTCCCTGGTGTCGCTGCTCACAGGCTAGCGCTTCTTTCCAGAGTTGTAGGCGAACAGAATCATACCATCCCAGCAGGACCTGCACCGATACTGGTCCTCTGTGCTGTATCCGCATCTCTCGCAACCTCCTTCCGAATTCCTCTTCCATGATGACGTATCTGTATCTCTGCTATCCGGGCCTTGGATCCAGGTGATGGTTTGGATGTGTTCACGACAAGGAAGCACGATCCCACCGCTGCCAGCCAATTGTGACGGACCTCGTACCCAAGATGTCCGCCGTAACTGCTTCCTCTGTCCGGTACCACACAATCCAAGACCCCCTTAGCTTACCCAGTCACCAGACAACACCAGTGTAGGGTACATCAGGAATTACTCTTTATTTGACATGTCACACTTATATACAGTTAACAGATGACTCAAGCCTAACCTAATTAGCATGAGCTAATTATCTTAATCAACACTGGACTCCATCATTCAATTGCAGGGTTAATTAGCACACACAACAATAGGTGACACACTTCTACAAGCCAGACTATACTCAATTACATAACACAGGTGGCTGGAGTTCATGAGTCATGACATTAGCGTCTCTTGCTAATATGCCAAATACACATACAGATTCTATGTGTATTGGGGGGCCAGCATGGACCTGAATCCAAGTATCACCAGCTCAGGGGCCCCAGGCTTGCAGCTCAAAGAGCACTGTTCCCCCAAATGCCAGGGCCCATAATCACAAGGCAACAGGTTCGCACTCAGTCGCCTCCAACAGCCCGTGTCCCGGCTAGGTCCGTCACAATATGTGTGCACATAAGTGAAAGCGCCAGAACCTTGTATATTTTCATTGTCAAAAAAAGTTTTGCATATAGTCCTACTTTACGCTCAGTGTGCATAAAACCAAAATGTTATAAGGCCTCATGTACACAGGGCAGTTGAAAACCTCTTCTGAACGCTGGAAACTGACATTTGAGGTTAGAATCGTTTTTTAACCAGTTCAGCCCCAGAAGGATTTACCCACTTCCTGGCCAGGCCATTTTTTGCGATACGGCACTGCGTTGCTTTAACTGATGGTCGTGCGACGCTGTACCCAAACAAAATTGATGTGCTTTTTTTGCCACAAATATAGCTTTCCTTTGGTGGTATTTGATCACCTCTGCATTTTTTTTTTTTTTTTTTGCACTATAAACAAAAAAAGAGCAATAATTTAGAAAAAAATTATATATTTTTTTTTTTTACTTTCTGCTATAAAACATTTCCAAAAAAAGAATGTAAAAAAACAAATGTATTCATCAGTTTAGGCCGATATGTATTCTGCTACATATTTTTGGTAAAAAAAATTATCAATTAGCTTATGCTGATTGGTTTGCGCAAAAGTTATCGCAGCTACAAAATAGGGGATAGATTTATGGCATTTTTATTATTATTTTCTTTACTAGTAATGGTGGTGATCAGCGATTTTTAGCAGGACTGTGACATTGCGGGGGACAGATCGGACACCTAACTGACATTTTTTGTCAATTTCTTGGGAACCAGTGACATTATTACAGTAATCAGTGCTAAAAATATGCACTGTTATTGTACTAATGACACTGGCACGGAAGGGGTTAACATCAGGGGTTAAATGTGTTCCCTGTTTGTGTTTTCTAACTGTATGGGGGACTGTGTGACTGGGGAAACACACAGATGTGTCTTCCTGCATGGCAGAAAGACAGGATTCTGTGTGATCTCCCCTATTAGAACAGAGATCTGCCTCCGGCGGCGCGCCCACAAAAGCGAGTTCCTGCGATGACGTACAGCTGCGGCGATTTGCGGGAATGAGCCACCTTGCTGCAGTATGGTCGGGAAGCGGTTAAAGATAACATCAGAAGACCCTCTCAAATGCCCACAATGCATGAAAAATATGTAAATTATTAGAGCAGTGTGCTTTAACTATGGATTCTCTCTGTCTCTCTCTCTCTCTCTCTGTCTGTCTGTCTCTCTCTGTCTGTCTATCTCTGTCTTTCTCTCTCTCTCTCTGTCTGTCTCTCTCTGTCTCTCTCTCTCTCTCTCTCTCTCTCTCTCTCTCTCTGTCTGTGTGTGTCTCCCTCTGTCTGTCTCTCTGTCTGTCTCTCTCGATGTGTGTCTTTCTCTCTCTCTGTCTGTGTCTCTCTCTCTGTCTGTATCTCTCTCTGTCTGTCTCTGTCTGTCTGTCTCTGTCAGTCTGTCTCTCTCTCTCTATGTCTGTGTGTGTGTCTCCCTCTGTCTGTCTCTCTCTCTCTCTAAGTGTTTCTCTCTGTCTGTCTATCTCTCTCTTTCTGTGTGTGTGTCTCTCTGTCTCTCTCTCTCTGTATCTCTCTCTCTCTGTCTCAATCTCTGTGTGTGTGTCTCTCTCTCTGTCTGTGTGTGTGTCTCTCTCTGTCTGTCTCACTCTATGGCTGTCTCTCTATCTGTCTGTGTCTCTCTGTTTGTGTCTCTGTCTTTCTCTCTGTCTGTCTTTCTCTCTGTCTGTCTTTCTCTCTGTCTGTCTTTTTCTCTTTCTGTCTGCCTTTCCCTCTGTCTATCCCTCTGTCTGTCTGTCTGCCTCTCTCTCTGTCTCTCTCTGTCTGTCTATCTCTCTGTCTGTCTGTCTTCTCTCTCTGTCTCTCTCTCCTTCTGTTTCTCTGTCTGTCTGTCTTTATCTGTCTCTCTGTCTGTCTTTGTCTGTCTCTCTCTGTCTCTGTCTGTCTCTCTGTCTGTTTTCTCTCTCTGTCTCTCTCCTTCTGTTTCTCTGTCTGTCTCTCTGTCTGTCTCTCTAAGAACGCTTATATACTAAAACGTACCTAAACTCAGGTTACACCTTTTAAACCCGTTTACAAGCAGTTACAAGCATTTGGCATTTGAAATGCCAATAAACTTCCATCCTGAACGCAATTTTCTGCTTTAAAAAAATGCCACTAAACTCAACTGCCTCTAAGCCCTGGTTCACACTGGTGCGACTTGACATGCGATTTGACATGTCAAATCGCATGTCAAATCTGCGGCAATCGCCGGAAATGGCGCCGTTTTAATCGGTGTGATGCTGCATTTCAAAAAGTAGTTTCTGTACTACTTTCTGTGATTTCAGGTTACGACTTCCATTGACATCTGCACAGAAACCCGCACAGATGTCTGTGAAATCGCTGCTAAAATCGGGACTGACGTCCGGGAGTGAAATCGTGCGAGTTCAGCTGAACTCTCACACGGCTTCATTCCCGCAGCTCAGTGTGAACCTGGGCTAAATGACTCTAAACTACTCAGTGTACATGGACAGATAAGATAACATAGAGGAGAGTTCAGGGGCTGTTCCTAAACCTCCATTTACCAGCTGCAGTGTAAATGAGGCCAGAGTCTATTCATTGTAATTGTGTAGCAAAGGGGGAGATATATATGAGAAAGATAGATAAGAGATACAAATGTATCATCTCTCTCTTTGGTACACAATTACAATGATCACACTTATAATATTTTGTGCTCTCAGGTGTATCTATCCTGTGGTCACAAAGAGTACATTGGTTTCATGTTCTAGACTAGGGATGGGCCCGGTGCTCAATGCGAACCCACGTTCGCATCGAGCACCGGGCGTTCGCTCGCTCGGCGAGCCCAGAACTATTTGGGCCGTTCGCATCACATTCGTGTGATGCGAGCGGCCCCGCAATGCATTGCGGCCGGCGCGGCCGGCGCAGTGCATTGCTGGCTGATGATTGGCCAAGCATGCACTGTGACCCCGCATGTTTGGCCAATCACAGCGCCGGAAACTCGGAGAGCAATAATTGGCTACAGGCAGGTTGCCTGTAGCCAATTAAAGCTCAGGGGCTTTAGTACACGCCCCACCATTTAAAAGGCCGCCACGCCGTCGGCGCCGGTCACATGAGTTCCGGCTTTAGGAGAAATTAGGCTGATTCTGTGTCTTAGCTTGATTCATTGCTACAGAAAGATTTGCTCTTCTTTGCTAAACCATTGGCTATTTCTTTGCTAAACCATTGCTACCTAAGTCATTGATCGTTCATTGCTGCTGATTGCACAGTTAGTGTGTTATTAGCTGCTGCTGGGGATTAGTCTGGTGCGTGTTTTACTGTTAGTACAGTATTTCAGTAGTACCAACCGCAGTGCTGTTAGCACAGCATTGCACCCCAACAGCACCCATAGGACTTCTAGTGTGTTAGTGGCAGCAAACAGAGCTCCTATATTTTCTTCCCAGAAGCACCCATAGGACTTCTAGTGTGTTAGTGGCAGCAAACAGAGCTCCTAGATTTTCTTCCCAGAAGCACCCATAGGAAGTCTAGTGTGTTAGTGGCAGCAAACAGAGCTCCTATATTTTCTTCCCAGAAGCACCCATAGGACTTCTAGTGTGTTAGTGGCAGCAAACAGAGCTCCTATATTTTCTTCCCAGAAGCACCCATAGGACTTCTAGTGTGTTAGTGGCATCACACAGAGCTCCTATATTTTCTTCCCAGAAGCACCCATAGGACTTCTAGTGTGTTAGTGGCATCACACAGAGCTCCTATATTTTCTTCTCAGCAGCACCCACAGGACTTCTAGTGTGTTAGTGGCATCACACAGAGCTCCTATATTTTCTTCCCAGAAGCACCCATAGGACTTCTAGTGTGTTAGTGGCAGCAAACAGAGCTCCTATATTTTCTTCCCAGAAGCACCCATAGGACTTCTAGTGTGTTAGTGGCATCACACAGAGCTCCTATATTTTCTTCTCAGCAGCACCCACAGGTCTTCTAGTGTGTTAGTGGCATCACACAGAGCTCCTATATTTTCTTCCCAGAAGCACCCATAGGACTTCTAGTGTGTTAGTGGCATCACACAGAGCTCCTATATTTTCTTCCCAGAAGCACCCATAGGACTTCTAGTGTGTTAGTGGCAGCAAACAGAGCTCCTATATTTTCTTCCCAGAAGCACCCATAGGACTTCTAGTGTGTTAGTGGCAGCAAACAGAGCTCCTATATTTTCTTCCCAGAAGCACCCATAGGACTTCTAGTGTGTTAGTGGCAGCAAACAGAGCTCCTATATTTTCTTCCCAGAAGCACCCATAGGACTTCTAGTGTGTTAGTGGCATCACACAGAGCTCCTATATTTTCTTCCCAGAAGCACCCATAGGACTTCTAGTGTGTTAGTGGCATCACACAGAGCTCCTATATTTTCTTCTTAGCAGCACCCACAGGACTTCTAGTGTGTTAGTGGCAGCAAACAGAGCTCCTATATTTTCTTCCCAGAAGCACCCATAGGACTTCTAGTGTGTTAGTGGCAGCAAACAGAGCTCCTATATTTTCTTCCCAGAAGCACCCATAGGACTTCTAGTGTGTTAGTGGCATCACACAGAGCTCCTATATTTTCTTCCCAGAAGCACCCATAGGACTTCTAGTGTGTTAGTGGCAGCAAACAGAGCTCCTATATTTTCTTCCCAGAAGCACCCATAGGACTTCTAGTGTGTTAGTGGCATCACACAGAGCTCCTATATTTTCTTCCCAGAAGCACCCATAGGACTTCTAGTGTGTTAGTGGCAGCAAACAGAGCTCCTATATTTTCTTCCCAGAAGCACCCATAGGACTTCTAGTGTGCTAGTGGCAGCAAACAGAGCTCCTATATTTTCTTCCCAGAAGCACCCATAGGACTTCTAGTGTGTTAGTGGCATCACACAGAGCTCCTATATTTTCTTCCCAGCAGCACCCATAGGACTTCTAGTGTGTTAGTGGCATCACACAGAGCTCCTATATTTTTTTCTCAGCAGCACCCACAGGACTTCTAGTGTGTTAGTGGCATCACACAGAGCTCCTATATTTTCTTCCCAGAAGCACCCATAGGACTTCTAGTGTGTTAGTGGCAGCAAACAGAGCTCCTATATTTTCTTCCCAGAAGCACCCATAGGACTTCTAGTGTGTTAGTGGCAGCAAACAGAGCTCCTATATTTTCTTCCCAGAAGCACCCATAGGACTTCTAGTGTGTTAGTGGCATCACACAGAGCTCCTATATTTTCTTCCCAGAAGCACCCATAGGACTTCTAGTGTGTTAGTGGCATCACACAGAGCTCCTATATTTTCTTCTCAGCAGCACCCACAGGACTTCTAGTGTGTTAGCGGCAGCAAACAGAGCTCCTATATTTTCTTCCCAGAAGCACCCATAGGACTTCTAGTGTGTTAGTGGCAGCAAACAGAGCTCCTATATTTTCTTCCCAGAAGCACCCATAGGACTTCTAGTGTGTTAGTGGCAGCAAACAGAGCTCCTATATTTTCTTCCCAGAAGCACCCATAGGACTTCTAGTGTGTTAGTGGCATCACACAGAGCTCCTATATTTTCTTCCCAGAAGCACCCATAGGACTTCTAGTGTGTTAGTGGCAGCAAACAGAGCTCCTATATTTTCTTCCCAGAAGCACCCATAGGACTTCTAGTGTGTTAGTGGCATCACACAGAGCTCCTATATTTTCTTCCGAGAAGCACCCATAGGACTTCTAGTGTGTTAGTGGCAGCAAACAGAGCTCCTATATTTTCTTCCCAGAAGCACCCATAGGACTTCTAGTGTGCTAGTGGCAGCAAACAGAGCTCCTATATTTTCTTCCCAGAAGCACCCATAGGACTTCTAGTGTGTTAGTGGCATCACACAGAGCTCCTATATTTTCTTCCCAGCAGCACCCATAGGACTTCTAGTGTGTTAGTGGCATCACACAGAGCTCCTATATTTTTTTCTCAGCAGCACCCACAGGACTTCTAGTATGTTAGTGGCATCACACAGAGCTCCTATATTTTCTTCCCAGAAGCACCCATAGGACTTCTAGTGTGTTAGTGGCAGCAAACAGAGCTCCTATATTTTCTTCCCAGAAGCACCCATAGGACTTCTAGTGTGTTAGTGGCAGCAAACAGAGCTCCTATATTTTCTTCCCAGAAGCACCCATAGGACTTCTAGTGTGTTAGTGGCATCACACAGAGCTCCTATATTTTTCTTCTCAGCAGCACCCACAGGACTTCTAGTGTGTTAGTGGCATCACACAGAGCTCCTATATTTTCTTCCCAGAAGCACCCATAGGACTTCTAGTGTGTTAGTGGCATCACACAGAGCTCCTATATTTTCTTCCCAGAAGCACCCATAGGACTTCTAGTGTGTTAGTGGCAGCAAACAGAGCTCCTATATTTTCTTCCCAGAAGCACCCATAGGACTTCTAGTGTGTTAGTGGCATCACACAGAGCTCCTATATTTTCTTCTCAGCAGCACCCACAGGACTTCTAGTGTGTTAGTGGCATCACACAGAGCTCCTATATTTTCTTCCCAGAAGCACCCATAGGACTTCTAGTGTGTTAGTGGCATCACACAGAGCTCCTATATTTTCTTCCCAGAAGCACCCATAGGACTTCTAGTGTGTTAGTGGCAGCAAACAGAGCTCCTATATTTTCTTCTCAGAAGCACCCATAGGACTTCTAGTGTGCTAGTGGCAGCAAACAGAGCTCCTATATTTTCTTCCCAGAAGCACCCATAGGACGTCTAGTGTGTTAGTGGCAGCAAACAGAGCTCCTATATTTTCTTCCCAGAAGCACCCATAGGACTTCTAGTGTGTTAGTGGCATCACACAGAGCTCCTATATTTTCTTCTCAGCAGCACCCACAGGACTTCTAGTGTGTTAGTGGCATCACACAGAGCTCCTATATGTTCTTCCCAGAAGCACCCACAGGACTTCTAGTGTGTTAGTGGCAGCAAACAGAGCTCCTATATTTTCTTCCCAGAAGCACCCATAGGACTTCTAGTGTGTTAGTGGCAGCAAACAGAGCTCCTATATTTTCTTCCCAGAAGCACCCATAGGACTTCTAGTGTGTTAGTGGCAGCAAACAGAGCTCCTATATTTTCTTCCCAGAAGCACCCACAGGACTTCTAGTGTGTTAGTGGCATCACACAGAGCTCCTATATTTTCTTCCCAGAAGCACCCACAGGACTTCTAGTGTGTTAGTGGCATCACACAGAGCTCCTATATTTTCTTCCCAGAAGCACCCATAGGACTTCTAGTGTGTTAGTGGCATCACACAGAGCTCCTATATTTTCTTCCCAGACGCACCCATAGGACTTCTAGTGTGTTAGTGGCATCACACAGAGCTCCTATATTTTCTTCTCAGCAGCACCCACAGGACTTCTAGTGTGTTAGTGGCATCACACAGAGCTCCTATATTTTCTTCCCAGAAGCACCCACAGGACTTCTAGTGTGTTAGTGGCATCACACAGAGCTTCTATATTTTCTTCTCAGCAGCACCCACAGGACTTCTAGTGTGTTAGTGTGGCATCACACAGAGCTCCTATATTTTCTTCCCAGAAGCACCCATAGGACTTCTAGTGTGTTAGTGGCAGCACACAGAGCTCCTATATTTTCTTCTCAGCAGCACCCACAGGACTTCTAGTGTGTTAGTGGCATCACACAGAGCTCCTATATTTTCTTCCCAGAAGCACCCATAGGACTTCTAGTGTGTTAGTGGCAGCAAACAGAGCTCCTATATTTTCTTCCCAGAAGCACCCATAGGACTTCTAGTGTGTTAGTGGCAGCAAACAGAGCTCCTATATTTTCTTCCCAGAAGCACCCATAGGACTTCTAGTGTGCTAGTGGCAGCAAACAGAGCTCCTATATTTTCTTCCCAGAAGCACCCATAGGACTTCTAGTGTGTTAGTGGCATCACACAGAGCTCCTATATTTTCTTCCCAGCAGCACCCATAGGACTTCTAGTGTGTTAGTGGCATCACACAGAGCTCCTATATTTTCTTATCAGCAGCACCCACAGGACTTCTAGTGTGTTAGTGGCATCACACAGAGCTCCTATATTTTCTTCCCAGAAGCACCCATAGGACTTCTAGTGTGTTAGTGGCAGCAAACAGAGCTCCTATATTTTCTTCCCAGAAGCACCCCTAGGACTTCTAGTGTGTTAGTGGCAGCAAACAGAGCTCCTATATTTTCTTCCCAGAAGCACCCATAGTACTTCTAGTGTGTTAGTGGCATCACACAGAGCTCCTATATTTTCTTCTCAGCAGCACCCACAGGACTTCTAGTGTGTTAGTGGCATCACACAGAGCTCCTATATTTTCTTCCCAGAAGCACCCATAGGACTTCTAGTGTGTTAGTGGCATCACACAGAGCTCCTATATTTTCTTCCCAGAAGCACCCATAGGACTTCTAGTGTGTTAGTGGCAGCAAACAGAGCTCCTATATTTTCTTCCCAGAAGCACCCATAGGACTTCTAGTGTGTTAGTGGCATCACACAGAGCTCCTATATTTTCTTCTCAGCAGCACCCACAGGACTTCTAGTGTGTTAGTGGCATCACACAGAGCTCCTATATTTTCTTCCCAGAAGCACCCATAGGACTTCTAGTGTGTTAGTGGCATCACACAGAGCTCCTATATTTTCTTCCCAGAAGCACCCATAGGACTTCTAGTGTGTTAGTGGCAGCAAACAGAGCTCCTATATTTTCTTCCCAGAAGCACCCATAGGACTTCTAGTGTGTTAGTGGCAGCAAACAGAGCTCCTATATTTTCTTCCCAGAAGCACCCATAGGACGTCTCGTGTGTTAGCGGCAGCAAACAGAGCTCCTATATTTTCTTCCCAGAAGCACCTATAGGACTTCTAGTGTGTTAGTGGCATCACACAGAGCTCCTATATTTTCTTCTCAGCAGCACCCACAGGACTTCTAGTGTGTTAGTGGCATCACACAGAGCTCCTATATTTTCTTCCCAGAAGCACCCACAGGACTTCTAGTGTGTTAGTGGCAGCAAACAGAGCTCCTATATTTTCTTCCCAGAAGCACCCATAGGACTTCTAGTGTGTTAGTGGCAGCAAACAGAGCTCCTATATTTTCTTCCCAGAAGCACCCATAGGACTTCTAGTGTGTTAGTGGCAGCAAACAGAGCTCCTATATTTTCTTCTCAGCAGCACCCACAGGACTTCTAGTGTGTTAGTGGCATCACACAGAGCTCCTATATTTTCTTCCCAGAAGCACCCACAGGACTTCTAGTGTGTTAGTGGCATCACACAGAGCTCCTATATTTTCTTCCCAGAAGCACCCATAGGACTTCTAGTGTGTTAGTGGCATCACACAGAGCTCCTATATTTTCTTCCCAGAAGCACCCATAGGACTTCTAGTGTGTTAGTGGCATCACACAGAGCTCCTATATTTTCTTCTCAGCAGCACCCACAGGACTTCTAGTGTGTTAGTGGCATCACACAGAGCTCCTATATTTTCTTCCCAGAAGCACCCACAGGACTTCTAGTGTGTTAGTGGCATCACACAGAGCTCCTATATTTTCTTCTCAGCAGCACCCACAGGACTTCTAGTGTGTTAGTGGCATCACACAGAGCTCCTATATTTTCTTCCCAGAAGCACCCATAGGACTTCTAGTGTGTTAGTGGCAGCACACAGAGCTCCTATATTTTCTTCTCAGCAGCACCCACAGGACTTCTAGTGTGTTAGTGGCATCACACAGAGCTCCTATATTTTCTTCCCAGAAGCACCCACAGGACTTCTAGTGTGTTAGTGGCAGCAAACAGAGCTCCTATATTTTCTTCCCAGAAGCACCCATAGGACTTCTAGTGTGTTAGTGGCAGCAAACAGAGCTCCTATATTTTCTTCCCAGAAGCACCCATAGGACTTCTAGTGTGTTAGTGGCAGCAAACAGAGCTCCTATATTTTCTTCCCAGAAGCACCCACAGTACTTCTAGTGTGTTAGTGGCATCACACAGAGCTCCTATATTTTCTTCCCAGAAGCACCCACAGGACTTCTAGTGTGTTAGTGGCATCACACAGAGCTCCTATATTTTCTTCCCAGAAGCACCCACAGTACTTCTAGTGTGTTAGTGGCATCACACAGAGCTCCTATATTTTCTTCCCAGAAGCACCCATAGGACTTCTAGTGTGTTAGTGGCATCACACAGAGCTCCTATATTTTCTTCTCAGCAGCACCCACAGGACTTCTAGTGTGTTAGTGGCATCACACAGAGCTCCTATATTTTCTTCCCAGAAGCACCCACAGGACTTCTAGTGTGTTAGTGGCATCACACAGAGCTCCTATATTTTCTTCTCAGCAGCACCCACAGGACTTCTAGTGTGTTAGTGGCATCACACAGAGCTCCTATATTTTCTTCCCAGAAGCACCCATAGGACTTCTAGTGTGTTAGTGGCAGCACACAGAGCTCCTATATTTTCTTCTCAGCAGCACCCACAGGACTTCTAGTGTGTTAGTGGCATCACACAGAGCTCCTATATTTTCTTCCCAGAAGCACCCACAGGACTTCTAGTGTGTTAGTGGCATCACACAGAGCTCCTATATTTTCTTCCCAGAAGCACCCATAGGACTTCTAGTGTGTTAGTGGCATCACACAGAGCTCCTATATTTTCTTCTCAGCAGCACCCACAGGACTTCTAGTGTGTTAGTGGCATCACACAGAGCTCCTATATTTTCTTCCCAGAAGCACCCACAGGACTTCTAGTGTGTTAGTGGCATCACACAGAGCTCCTATATTTTCTTCTCAGCAGCACCCACAGGACTTCTAGTGTGTTAGTGGCATCACACAGAGCTCCTATATTTTCTTCCCAGAAGCACCCATAGGACTTCTAGTGTGTTAGTGGCAGCAAACAGAGCTCCTATATTTTCTTCCCAGAAGCACCCATAGGACTTCTAGTGTGTTAGTGGCATCACACAGAGCTCCTATATTTTCTTCCCAGAAGCACCCATAGGACTTCTAGTGTGTTAGTGGCAGCAAACAGAGCTCCTATATTTTCTTCCCAGAAGCACCCATAGGACTTCTAGTGTGCTAGTGGCAGCAAACAGAGCTCCTATATTTTCTTCCCAGAAGCACCCATAGGACTTCTAGTGTGTTAGTGGCATCACACAGAGCTCCTATATTTTCTTCCCAGCAGCACCCATAGGACTTCTAGTGTGTTAGTGGCATCACACAGAGCTCCTATATTTTTTTCTCAGCAGCACCCACAGGACTTCTAGTGTGTTAGTGGCATCACACAGAGCTCCTATATTTTCTTCCCAGAAGAACCCATAGGACTTCTAGTGTGTTAGTGGCAGCAAACAGAGCTCCTATATTTGCTTCCCAGAAACACCCATAGGACTTCTAGTGTGTTAGTGGCAGCAAACAGAGCTCCTATATTTTCTTCCCAGAAGCACCCATAGGACTTCTAGTGTGTTAGTGGCATCACACAGAGCTCCTATATTTTTCTTCTCAGCAGCACCCACAGGACTTCTAGTGTGTTAGTGGCATCACACAGAGCTCCTATATTTTCTTCCCAGAAGCACCCATAGGACTTCTAGTGTGTTAGTGGCATCACACAGAGCTCCTATATTTTCTTCCCAGAAGCACCCATAGGACTTCTAGTGTGTTAGTGGCAGCAAACAGAGCTCCTATATTTTCTTCCCAGAAGCACCCATAGGACTTCTAGTGTGTTAGTGGCATCACACAGAGCTCCTATATTTTCTTCTCAGCAGCACCCACAGGACTTCTAGTGTGTTAGTGGCATCACACAGAGCTCCTATATTTTCTTCCCAGAAGCACCCATAGGACTTCTAGTGTGTTAGTGGCATCACACAGAGCTCCTATATTTTCTTCCCAGAAGCACCCATAGGACTTCTAGTGTGTTAGTGGCAGCAAACAGAGCTCCTATATTTTCTTCCCAGAAGCACCCATAGGACTTCTAGTGTGTTAGTGGCAGCAAACAGAGCTCCTATATTTTCTTCCCAGAAGCACCCATAGGACGTCTAGTGTGTTAGTGGCAGCAAACAGAGCTCCTATATTTTCTTCCCAGAAGCACCCATAGGACTTCTAGTGTGTTAGTGGCATCACACAGAGCTCCTATATTTTCTTCTCAGCAGCACCCACAGGACTTCTAGTGTGTTAGTGGCATCACACAGAGCTCCTATATTTTCTTCCCAGAAGCACCCACAGGACTTCTAGTGTGTTAGTGGCAGCAAACAGAGCTCCTATATTTTCTTCCCAGAAGCACCCATAGGACTTCTAGTGTGTTAGTGGCAGCAAACAGAGCTCCTATATTTTCTTCCCAGAAGCACCCATAGGACTTCTAGTGTGTTAGTGGCAGCAAACAGAGCTCCTATATTTTCTTCCCAGAAGCACCCACAGGACTTCTAGTGTGTTAGTGGCATCACACAGAGCTCCTATATTTTCTTCCCAGAAGCACCCACAGGACTTCTAGTGTGTTAGTGGCATCACACAGAGCTCCTATATTTTCTTCCCAGAAGCACCCATAGGACTTCTAGTGTGTTAGTGGAATCACACAGAGCTCCTATATTTTCTTCCCAGACGCACCCATAGGACTTCTAGTGTGTTAGTGGCATCACACAGAGCTCCTATATTTTCTTCTCAGCAGCACCCACAGGACTTCTAGTGTGTTAGTGGCATCACACAGAGCTCCTATATTTTCTTCCCAGAAGCACCCACAGGACTTCTAGTGTGTTAGTGGCATCACACAGAGCTTCTATATATTCTTCTCAGCAGCACCCACAGGACTTCTAGTGTGTTAGTGGCATCACACAGAGCTCCTATATTTTCTTCCCAGAAGCACCCATAGGACTTCTAGTGTGTTAGTGGCAGCACACAGAGCTCCTATATTTTCTTCTCAGCAGCACCCACAGGACTTCTAGTGTGTTAGTGGCATCACACAGAGCTCCTATATTTTCTTCCCAGAAGCACCCATAGGACTTCTAGTGTGTTAGTGGCAGCAAACAGAGCTCCTATATTTTCTTCCCAGAAGCACCCATAGGACTTCTAGTGTGTTAGTGGCAGCAAACAGAGCTCCTATATTTTCTTCCCAGAAGCACCCATAGGACTTCTAGTGTGCTAGTGGCAGCAAACAGAGCTCCTATATTTTCTTCCCAGAAGCACCCATAGGACTTCTAGTGTGTTAGTGGCATCACACAGAGCTCCTATATTTTCTTTCCAGCAGCACCCATAGGACTTCTAGTGTGTTAGTGGCATCACACAGAGCTCCTATATTTTCTTCTCAGCAGCACCCACAGGACTTCTAGTGTGTTAGTGGCATCACACAGAGCTCCTATATTTTCTTCCCAGAAGCACCCATAGGACTTCTAGTGTGTTAGTGGCAGCAAACAGAGCTCCTATATTTTCTTCCCAGAAGCACCCATAGGACTTCTAGTGTGTTAGTGGCAGCAAACAGAGCTCCTATATTTTCTTCCCAGAAGCACCCATAGGACTTCTAGTGTGTTAGTGGCATCACACAGAGCTCCTATATTTTCTTCTCAGCAGCACCCACAGGACTTCTAGTGTGTTAGTGGCATCACACAGAGCTCCTATATTTTCTTCCCAGAAGCACCCATAGGACTTCTAGTGTGTTAGTGGCATCACACAGAGCTCCTATATTTTCTTCCCAGAAGCACCCATAGGACTTCTAGTGTGTTAGTGGCATCACACAGAGCTCCTATATTTTCTTCCCAGAAGCACCCATAGGACTTCTAGTGTGTTAGTGGCATCACACAGAGCTCCTATATTTTCTTCTCAGCAGCACCCACAGGACTTCTAGTGTGTTAGTGGCATCACACAGAGCTCCTATATTTTCTTCCCAGAAGCACCCATAGGACTTCTAGTGTGTTAGTGGCAGCAAACAGAGCTCCTATATTTTCTTCCCAGAAGCACCCATAGGACTTCTAGTGTGTTAGTGGCATCACACAGAGCTCCTATATTTTCTTCTCAGCAGCACCCACAGGACTTCTAGTGTGTTAGTGGCATCACACAGAGCTCCTATATTTTCTTCCCAGAAGCACCCATAGGGACTTCTAGTGTGTTAGTGGCATCACACAGAGCTCCTATATTTTCTTCCCAGAAGCACCCATGGGACTTCTAGTGTGTTAGTGGCAGCAAACAGAGCTCCTATATTTTCTTCCCAAAAGCACCCATAGGACTTCTAGTGTGTTAGTGGCAGCAAACAGAGCTCCTATATTTTCTTCCCAGAAGCACCCATAGGACGTCTAGTGTGTTAGTGGCAGCAAACAGAGCTCCTATATTTTCTTCCCAGAAGCACCCATAGGACTTCTAGTGTGTTAGTGGCATCACACAGAGCTCCTATATTTTCTTCTCAGCAGCACCCACAGGACTTCTAGTGTGTTAGTGGCATCACACAGAGCTCCTATATTTTCTTCCCAGAAGCACCCACAGGACTTCTAGTGTGTTAGTGGCAACAAACAGAGCTCCTATATTTTCTTCCCAGAAGCACCCACAGGACTTCTAGTGTGTTAGTGGCAGCAAACAGAGCTCCTATATTTTCTTCCCAGAAGCACCCATAGGACTTCTAGTGTGTTAGTGGCAGCAAACAGAGCTCCTATATTTTCTTCCCAGAAGCACCCACAGGACTTCTAGTGTGTTAGTGGCATCACACAGAGCTCCTATATTTTCTTCCCAGAAGCACCCACAGGACTTCTAGTGTGTTAGTGGCATCACACAGAGCTCCTATATTTTCTTCCCAGAAGCACCCATAGGACTTCTAGTGTGTTAGTGGCATCACACAGAGCTCCTATATTTTCTTCCCAGAAGCACCCATAGGACTTCTAGTGTGTTAGTGGCATCACACAGAGCTCCTATATTTTCTTCTCAGCAGCACCCACAGGACTTCTAGTGTGTTAGTGGCATCACACAGAGCTCCTATATTTTCTTCCCAGAAGCACCCACAGGACTTCTAGTGTGTTAGTGGCATCACACAGAGCTCCTATATTTTCTTCTCAGCAGCACCCACAGGACTTCTAGTGTGTTAGTGGCATCACACAGAGCTCCTATATTTTCTTCCCAGAAGCACCCATAGGACTTCTAGTGTGTTAGTGGCAGCACACAGAGCTCCTATATTTTCTTCTCAGCAGCACCCACAGGACTTCTAGTGTGTTAGTGGCATCACACAGAGCTCCTATATTTTCTTCCCAGAAGCACCCATAGGACGTCTAGTGTGTTAGTGGCAGCAAACAGAGCTCCTATATTTTCTTCCCAGAAGCACCCATAGGACTTCTAGTGTGTTAGTGGCATCACACAGAGCTCCTATATTTTCTTCTCAGCAGCACCCACAGGACTTCTAGTGTGTTAGTGGCATCACACAGAGCTCCTATATTTTCTTCCCAGAAGCACCCACAGGACTTCTAGTGTGTTAGTGGCAGCAAACAGAGCTCCTATATTTTCTTCCCAGAAGCACCCATAGGACTTCAAGTGTGTTAGTGGCAGCAAACAGAGCTCCTATATTTTCTTCCCAGAAGCACCCATAGGACTTCTAGTGTGTTAGTGGCAGCAAACAGAGCTCCTATATTTTCTTCCCAGAAGCACCCACAGGACTTCTAGTGTGTTAGTGGCATCACACAGAGCTCCTATATTTTCTTCCCAGAAGCACCCACAGGACTTCTAGTGTGTTAGTGGCATCACACAGAGCTCCTATATTTTCTTCCCAGAAGCACCCACAGGACTTCTAGTGTGTTAGTGGCATCACACAGAGCTCCTATATTTTCTTCCCAGAAGCACCCATAGGACTTCTAGTGTGTTAGTGGCATCACACAGAGCTCCTATATTTTCTTCTCAGCAGCACCCACAGGACTTCTAGTGTGTTAGTGGCATCACACAGAGCTCCTATATTTTCTTCCCAGAAGCACCCACAGGACTTCTAGTGTGTTAGTGACATCACACAGAGCTCCTATATTTTCTTCTCAGCAGCACCCACAGGACTTCTAGTGTGTTAGTGGCATCACACAGAGCTCCTATATTTTCTTCCCAGAAGCACCCATAGGACTTCTAGTGTGTTAGTGGCAGCACACAGAGCTCCTATATTTTCTTCTCAGCAGCACCCAAAGGACTTCTAGTGTGTTAGTGGCATCACACAGAGCTCCTATATTTTCTTCCCAGAAGCACCCATAGGACTTCTAGTGTGTTAGTGGCATCACACAGAGCTCCTATATTTTCTTCTCAGCAGCACCCACAGGACTTCTAGTGTGTTAGTGGCATCACACAGAGCTCCTATATTTTCTTCCCAGAAGCACCCATAGGACTTCTAGTGTGTTAGTGGCATCACACAGAGCTCCTATATTTTCTTCCCAGAAGCACCCATAGGACTTCTAGTGTGTTAGTGGCATCACACAGAGCTCCTATATTTTCTTCTCAGCAGCACCCACAGGACTTCTAGTGTGTTAGTGGCATCACACAGAGCTCCTATATTTTCTTCCCAGAAGCACCCATAGGACTTCTAGTGTGTTAGTGGCATCACACAGAGCTCCTATATTCTCTTCCCAGAAGCACCCATAGGACTTCTAGTGTGTTAGTGGCAGCACACAGAGCTCCTATATTTTCTTCTCAGCAGCACCCATTTTTTATACTATATACACTACCGACTACAATGGCTGGAAGACCGCCAAGGAGAGGCAGAGCGTGCCGAGGCAAGAACACAGGGCAGGCAGAGTATGGTAGAATGGTAGTGCTGCGCTGTATATTAAAACTGTAGAGACTAGGTATATTGATAGATTTGCACACAAATAAGTGCTAATTGTGCATAAAATAGAAAGTGATGTAGATTTTGTGCATTAATCACATAAAATCGCATAGAAGTGACATATCTTAAAATTGCATAAAATCGCATGAAATCGCATAAAACATCACATTTAAAATTGGGTGAATCCGTGAAAGGCGTGCATGGGTGCATAAAATGGAGGTGATGTAGGTAAATCACATAGAATCACATAAAAATGACATCTCTTAAAATTGCATAGAGTCGCATAAAATCGCATAAAATCGCATAAAATATCACATTAAAATTAAGTGAATCCGTGATGGGCGTGCATAAAGTGCTGTGGTAGGGTAGGCTTATGAAAAGGTGGTTTCAAATATAACACATAAAAATAGTCGCAATAAAAAATTGCATAGGTGCATTAAAACCAATTAAGTGAATAAAGATGTGTAAAAGATTTCTTCTTATTTCAGTGTAAACATGGCAAAATTGAGTAGAGTAAATAAATAATGCAAAAGTGCAGGAACAGTCCGTGAAGGTGAGCCCTTTCCCTATAAGGGCAAAGTGCGATTTGCTATAACACTGGTGGCGAATCCTGGTTGGGGTATAATGATATTGGTGCTGGTGGGTATTGTGGCCAGTAGCTGCGGGTGATTCCTGATCTTCCGTGGGGTATAGTAATGGGTGTACCCTTACCTTACCGCTGTAAGGTAACAGCGTGTATATATATAAGCTGGTTCTCAGGGGGGGCTTCTGTGTCCTATGGCGGGCGGCTCCCTTTAAATCCAGGTGTTAAGCGTCTCCTTTACTGGGGTATTCGCTCAAGTGTATATGCCTCACAGGATGGATAAGAAGAGGAAGGTCTCGATAGTGTAGTATGTTTAAAAATGGGTGGTTTTATTCAAAAAAGGTAAAATACAGTAAACTCACATTTCTTATAGCTCAGTGTAGCATAGAATAAACGAGCATCGAGCTCGTACCTCGCTTCCGGTATCTAGTATATCCCGGCGCGTGTTCGTCACGGTCACGTGACTTCATCAGGGCACTGTTTCTAGAGACAACAGTGCTGGCCGTGGACGTGGTCGTGCATCGTCATCAGCACGTGGCCATGGGACACGCTTGTCTTTGTTTTCGGCAGCTGGACATGTGGAGCCGCATCATGCTGAAGGCTTGGTAGAATGGATGACCAAGCCCTCCTCATCCTCCTCATCCTCTCTCACCCAGGCTCAGGGTACTGGCAGAGCACCTGCCAACACGTACTCAATGGCATCATCAGCCACCCCTTCCCTAGACCCACCATGTCCTCCTGAGGAGTCCCCCGAACTCTTTGAGCACAGTGTTGGGTACATGCTCCAGGAGGATGCCCAACGATTCGAAGGCTCGGATGATGATACCCAGCTTGAGGAAGTCAGTAGTGTGCGCGCAGAGAGAGGGGATGCTGAAGGACAGCAATCTGGCAGTACTGCTCCACCAGCTGCAGCTTACTGCCAGGTTTGCTCTAATGGTGAAGAGGGAGGGGATGATGAGGTCACTGACTCCACGTGGGTGCCTGAAGGGAGAGAGGAGGAGGAGGAGGACGAGGAGGAGGAGGATGCGGCGTCACATGTCCAACGAGTCAGGATGCCCCCTGGAGGCCAGCTAGAGGCCAGCACAGCAACTGTACCACACCGCAGAGCTCCGCCATTTTTCTCAAGGATTTTCAGCCATATGGCGGCCAGGACAAGACATGACATTAAAGCCGCAAGTGGTTTTAAATGGCTTCTTTTTTTCCTTTACAAATGTCATTTTGTGCAAGGACAGTTCTAAACATGGGAAACACATGCCACTTCACAGGCATACTTTAGACACCCCCCAGGTACCATATTTAAAGGAAAATTTTACTTTTTTTTTTTCACTTTATGCATCATTAAAATGACTGCTCCCGAAAAAACGTTAGTTTTTAAAAGTTCTTTTTGCATTGATATATGTCCCCTGGGGCAGGACCCAGGTCCCCAAACCTGTTTTATGACATTAACATGCATATTGGCCGTTGTAATTAGCAATTTTGATTTCGAACGTTCGCGTCCATTATAACGAATAGGGTTCGAAAATTCGTGCGAACTTTCGGTCCGTTCGAAGGTTCTGGTGCGAACCGAACCCGGGGGTGTTCGGCTCATCCCTATTCTAGACCTAGTAATTCATTTAATTCAATTGACAAACCGTATGTGATTTATATTGACTGTAATATTGTCCTGTTTTTATTGAGGTATTGTCTATCATTCTATTTGTTTCACTGTTTACTAATGAAGTATTGTGACCTTTGGTGTCTGTATGTAAGATATTATTATCTTTGAGTCTATTTACTGGAATCAGATATTACCAGTATATACACATGGGTATATACAATTAAATTTTTATATTTTTTACTTGTATTATCCTTTTTTAGATTTATGACCTTTGTATTTATACTTGTTTGGGAGCCTGATAAAGGAGGAGTGTGTTTGGCCCCCAAAATACATTGCCTTTATTCTGCTATGAATCAGTTTTATCATTAATTTACCTTAGACTCTTGAATGCTTGTTTGGTGCTCTCATTGGATTGTAATGCCCCGCACACACGGTTGGAAATTCCGACCACAAAATCCGTCGGATTTTTTCCGACGGATTTTGTCCGACACTGGTGTTGCATACACACGGTCGGACAAAGTTGACAAAGTCCGATCATTCTGAACGTGGTGACGTTCGTTGCGTACAACGGAACTACGTAGAGGCTAGTAGCCAATAGCTTTGGTCTCGTAATTTGATCTGAGCATGCGTGGCACTTTGTCCGTCGGAATTCTCTACACACGAACGGAAAAAGTCTGATCGGATTTTGTTGTCGAAAAATTTGAGAGCAGGATCTCAAATTTTTTCCATCGGAATTTCCGACGGAAAAAGTCTGATGGAGCCCACACACGGTCAGATTTTCCGACAACATGGTCCGATCGGACATTGTCCGTCAGAATTTCTGACCGTGTGTACGGGGCATATGTGTGTGGATTCTCAGCTCTGGTTCCTTTCCCTTTTTCCTGAGAGTGGGTCTTGTTTTGTAGCATTCTGCTATACCGGAGGCAGTGTACCCAGTGACAATTTCATTAACTCTTAAAAAATCCATATCCAGAGTCATGTTTCTTCTTGCATTACTTTACTCCTGACCTCCAAACTCTGTGCATTATGTACTCCTGACCTCTGCACCCTGTGTTACTTATGCCTGATCACTGCAACCCAGGTGTTACTCCTGAATTCCAAACTCTGTGCATTACTGACCCCTGGCCTCTGCTATCTGTGCATTACTTACTCCTGAACCCTGAACTTTGTGTGTTACTTGCTTCTGACATTTGCTCTCTTAGCATTACTTACTCCTGACCTCTGCACTTTTTACTTTGCTTACTATACTCCTGACCTCCTAACTCTGTGCGTTTTGTACTCCGGACCTCTGCACTCTGTGTGTTACTTATGCCTGACCACTGCAATCCAGGGATTACTCCTGACCTCTGCTATATGTGCATTACATACTCCTAACCTCTGTATCTTGTGCATTACTTATGCCCAACCACTGCAATCCAGGTGTTACTTACTCATGACCTCTGTTATCTGGGCGTCACTTACTCCTTACCTCTACATCCTGTGTGTCACTTACTCCTGACCTTTGCACCCTGTGTGTTACTTACACCTCTGTTATATGTACATGACTTACTCCTGACCTCCACATCTGGTGCGTTACTCCTAGCCTATGCACTCTGTGTGTTACTTACTCCTGACCTCTGCATCCTGTGCGTTACTTATGCCTGCCCACTGCAATCCAGGTGTTACTTACTCCTGACCTCTGCATGCTGTGCGTTACTTTTGCCTGTCCACTGCAATCCAGGTGTTACTTACTCCTGACCTCTGCACCCTGTGTGTTACTTATTCCTTACCTCTGCACCCTGTGCGTTACTTATTCCTGACCACTGCAATCCAGATGTTACTTACTCCTGACCTCTGTTATCTGTGTGGTACTTACACCTGACCTCTGTTATCTGTGTGTGTGTTACTTACTGTACTCCTGACCTCTGCAATCTGTGCGCTGCTTACTCCTGACCTCTGTTTCTTAACCTTTTTAATGCCTATTTAGGGTAGGCTCAGTCAAAGTTTTAATTCTCTATCTACAGATTGTATACAAAAAAACATATGTAATGTAAGGGTTCCATTTTCAAAAATGATTGCATTTGATTCTGTGAGACCCTTGCTCGTGGCAATGTAACTAAGGGATATCTTATGGTTATAAGGACTTTGGCATATATGTGCTCTGCATGCAGTGAGTAGGTTCTAATTAACTATGCCCCGTCATACGCCTTGTAGTGCCCCAAGTCTTTTACAATTCTAGCAGTACCCCTGTTCGATGTCAATACTGTACAGAGCTGAATAGTGATGTTGGGACAAGTGTGGTGGCATCTAGGAATGGGATCCCAGGTGCAGAATATAACAGGACACACATGTCACAGGACTCATGTGTAGTAAACTAGGATGGTGTTTTTTGGCATCATGGCCCTGACCACTGGATGACCATATCCTGGCAGTGAGGGCAAGTGATGCAAACAGCATTAACTGTGAAGGATGAGCTGGTGGAGAAAGTAGAAGTACAGTTTTTTGACAAGATGAGTTCAAGGACAGAGTAGGGAACAGTCTACTTCCATGAAGTAGGGAATATCTCAATTTGGCTGCAAAAGTAGAATTACACTATGGGCACTGCAGACAATCATTTTATATATATATATATATATATATATATATATATATATATATATATATATATATACAGTATCTCACTAAAGCCATTAACGTCTAAACCGCTGGAAACAAAAGTGAGTATACCCCTAAGTAAAAATGTCCAAATTGGGCCCAAAATGTCAAAATTTTGTGTGGCCACCATTATTTTCCAGCACTGCCTTGATTTTCCACTCCTCCATGATGACATCACGGAGCTGGTGGATATTGGAGACCTTGCGCTCCTCCACCTTCCATTTGAGGATGCCCCACAGATGCTCAATAGGGGTTTAGGTCTGGAGACATGCTTGGCCAGTCCTTTACCCTCAGCTTCTTTAGCAAGGCAGTGGTTGTCTTGAGGTCGTTATGTTGGAATACTTCCCTGTGGCCCAGTCTCCGAAGGGAGGGGATCATGCTCTGCTTCAGTATGTCACAGTACATTCATGGTTCCCTCAATGAACTGTAGCCAGGGCTGGACTGGGAATAAAAACCAGCCCTGGAAATAATTTCATACCAGCCCCATAGCATTATTATACCAGCCCAACAACATAACGTCATTATTTTCTTGTTCATAAAAGGGAAAACCATACATTTTAAAGCACATTTGAAGAGCGTAGTATATATAGATAAGACAGATATGAAAGCACATGGGGATTTATATATATATATATATATATATACAACAGAAAATTTCAGTTAAAAGTAGTAAAAGTGGAGGAATCATCAAGGGGGACAACTGGGAATATGGGGGGGGGGGGGGCTCTGGTGACAAGAGACCACCTTCCGCAGAAAGAATACACAAAGGTAAGGGGGGGTACTGATGTAAGGGGTAACCTTTAAATCAGTGCCCCTTTACATTACTGTATTCACTCCCTCCCCCAGACTGGCCTGGTGGTGCTGTCACTGACCTCCTCCCAGGTGCACCATGCAGAGCTTAGTCAGTCGGCTCCAGCTCGGTGGCTCTGGTTTCATCCTATAGTCTCCTCTCCACAGTCCACACATGTCTGACATCTCCCATGACCCCCATCCCGGCGGTGCTCCCATTCTTGACTCCTCTCCAGACTCCCTCAGAGACTGCAGACATGATATAAGACAAGAGAATGTAGGAGGTTGCAGACCTGGTACAAGAGATGGTCAGAGGCTCACCATTCCCATCATTGCCGCCTCATGTGGCCATCATTGCAGCCTTACTGTGCCCCTCATTGCCACCTCACAGTGCCAATCATTGCTGCCTCACCGTGCCAATCAATGTAGCCTCACCGTGCCCATCATTGCCGCCTCAACATGCCAATCATTGCTCCTCACCGTGCCAATCAATGCAGCCTCACTGTGCCCATCATTGCCGCCTCACCGTGCCAATCAATACAGCCTCACTGTGCCCATCATTGCCGCCTCACTGTGCCAATCATTGCCGCCTCACCATGCCAATCATTGCCGCCTTACCGTGCCAATCATTGCAGCCTTACTGTGCCCATCATTGCCGCCTTACCGTGCCAATCATTTCCGCCTCACTGTGCCAATCAATGTAGCCTTACTGTGCCCATCATTGCTGTCTTACCGTGCCAATCATTGCCGCCTCACCAGTTAGTGCCAGTGGATTACGTACAGGCACAGCGCGCATCTCATGCTGTGTCACGGAGCTCAGTGTGAAAGGTTTAGTTGCGCTGTGGCAAAAGTCCTGCCCCCCTCCTAGACCAGCTCGTGTGATAGACAGAACACTGTGTCTATCACACAAGCTGGTCTAGGAGGAGGGCGGGACCTTTGTCACAGTGTGACAGTGGGACTTTGAGCTATGCTGCAGCCTGCAGCCACAGCGTAGCTCAAAGCGGCCCCAGGGCAGGCTACCGGGAAATGTCCGGCCCTGACTGTATCTCCCCAGTGAAGGCAGCACTCATGCAGCCCCAGACCATGACACTCCCACCACCATGCTTGACTGTAGGCAAGACACACTTGTCTTTGTACTCCTCAACTGGTTGCCACCACACACGCTTGACACCATCACTTCTTTACATTGTAGCAAAGTGTCATTTCTTCATTGTTGTCACATGAAAAGATATAATAAAATATTTACAAAAATGTGAGGGTATACTCACTTTTGTGAGATACTGTAGAAGTGTGTCATGGGATGCAAGCTCCTGCACATCCCGTCTTTGAGGCGCTCAGCACTCTATGATATCAGTGCAGTATATAGAAGTGTGTCATCGGATGGAGGTGCTCCGCACTCTATGATATCAGTGCAGTATACAGAAGTGTGTCATGGGATGAGGCGCTCAGCACTCTATGATATCAGTGCAGTACAGTGGTGTGAAAAAGTGTTTGTCCCCTTCCTCATTTCCTGTTCCTTTGCATGTTTGTCACACTTAAGTGTTTCGGAACATCAAACCAATTTAAACAATAGTCAAGGACAACACAAGTAAACACAAAATGCAATTTGTAAATGAAGGTGTTTATTATTAAAGGTGAAAAAAAATCCAAACCATCATGGCCCTGTGTGAAAAAGTGATTGCCCCCCTTGTTAAAACATACTATAACTGTGTGGTTGTCCACACCTGAGTTCAATTTCTCTAGCCACACCCAGGCCTGATTATTGCCACACCTGTTCACAATCAAGGCATCACTTAAATAGGAGCTGCTTGACACAGTAAGGTCCACCAGAAGATCCTTAAAAGCTACACATCATGCCGAGACCCAAAGAAATTCAGGAACAATTGAGAAAGAAAGTAATTGAGATCTATCAGTCTGGAAAGGGTTATAAAGCCATTTCCAAAGCTTTGGGGATCCAGCGAACCACAGTGAGAGCCATTATCCACAAATGGCGAAGACATGGAACAGTGGTGAACCTTCCCAGGAGTGGCCGGCCGCCCAAAATTACCCCAAGAGCGCAGCGACGACTCATCCAAGAGGTCACAAAAGACCCCACAACAACGTCCAAGGAACTGCAGGCCTCACTTGCCTCAGTTAAGGTCAGCGTTCATGCCTCCACCATCAGGAAAAGACTGGGCAAAAATGGCCTGCATGGCAGAGTTCCAAGGAGAAAACCACTGCTGAGCAAAAAGAACATCAAAGCTCGTCTCAATTTCTCCACAACACATCTTGATGATCCCCAAGACTTTTGGGACAACATTCTGTGGACCGATGAGACAAAAGTGGAACTCTTTGGAAGGTGTGTGTCCAAGTATATCTGGCATAGAAGGAACACTGCATTTCAGAAAAAGAACATTATACCAACAGTAAAATATGGTGGTGGTAGTGTGATGGTCTGGGGCTGTTTTGCTGCTTCAGGACCTGGAAGACTTGCCGTGATAAAAGGAACTATGAATTCTGCTGTCTACCAAGAGATCCTGAAGGAGAATGTCCGACCATCTGTTCGTGTACTCAAGCTGAAACGAACTTGGGTTCTGCAGCAGGACAATGATCCTAAACACACCAGCAAGTCCACCACCGAATGGCTGAAGAAAAACAAAATGAAGACTTTGGAGTGGCCTAGCCAAAGTCCTGACCTGAATCCTATTGAGATGTTGTGGTATGACCTTAAAAAGGCCGTTCATGCTCGAAAACCCTCTAATGTAACTGAATTAGGACAATTCTGCAAAGATGAGTGGGCCAAAATTCCTCCAGGACGCTGTAAAAGCCTCATTGCACGTTATCGCAAACGCTTGGTTGCAGTTGTTGCTGCTAAGGGTGGCCCAACCAGTTATTAGGTTTAGGGGGCAATCACTTTTTCACACAGGGCCATGATGGTTTGGATTTTTTTTCACCTTTAATAATAAACACCTTCATTTACAAATTGCATTTTGTGTTTACTTGTGTTGTCCTTGACTATTGTTTAAATTGGTTTGATGTTCCGAAACACTTAAGTGTGACAAACATGCAAAGGAACAGGAAATGAGGAAGGGGGCAAACACTTTTTCACACCACTGTATATAGAAGAATGTCATGGGATGGAGGCGCTCAGCACTCTATGATATCAATGCAGTATATAGAAGAATGTCAGGGGATGAGGCGCTCAGCACTCTATGATATCAGTGCAGTATATAGAAGAATGTCATGGGATGGGGCGCTCAGCACTCTATGATATCAGTGCAGTATATAGTAGTGTGTCATGGGATGGAGGTGCTCAGCACTCTATGATATCAGTGCAGTATATAGAAGAATGTCATGGGATGGGGCGCTCAGCACTCTATGATATCAGTGCAGTATATAGAAGTGTGTCATGGGATGGAGGTGCTCAGCACTCTATGATATCAGTGCAGTATATAGAAGTGTGTCATGGGATGGAGGTGCTCAGCACTCTATGATATCAGTGCAGTATATAGAGGAGTGTCATGGGATGGAGGTGCTCAGCACTCTATGATATCAGTGCAGTATATAGAGGAGTGTCATGGGATGGAGGTGCTCAGCACTCTATGATATCAGTGCAGTATATAGAAGTGTGTCATGGGATGGAGGTGCTCAGCACTCTATGATATCAGTGCAGTATATAGAAGTGTGTCATGGGATGGAGGTGCTCAGCACTCTATGATATCAGTGCAGTATACAGAAGTGTGTCATGGGATGAGGTGCTCAGCACTCTATGATATCAGTGCAGTATACAGAAGTGTGTCATGGGATGGAGGTGCTCAGCACTCTATGATATCAGTGCAGTATACAGAAGTGTGTCATGGGATGAGGCGCTCAGCACTCTATGATATCAGTGCAGTATGAAGTGTGTCATGGCATGAGGCGCTCAGCACTCTATGATATCAGTGCAGTATGAAGTGTGTCATGGGATGAGGCGCTCAGCACTCTATGATATCAGTGCAGTATGAAGTGTGTCATGGGATGAGGCGCTCAGCACTCTATGATATCAGTGCAGTATGAAGTGTGTCATGGGATGAGGCGCTCAGCACTCTATGATATCAGTGCAGTATGAAGTGTGCCATGGGATGAGGCGCTCAGCACTCTATGATATCAGTGCAGTATGAAGTGTGTCATGGGATGAGGCGCTCAGCACTCTATGATATCAGTGCAGTATGAAGAATGTCATCGGATGAGGCGCTCAGCACTCTATGATATATAGAAGTCCTTCCAGTGATAACGGAGTATAGAGTTGTGTGTTCAGAACTCCTCTGGGCGGAGTCTCACTGATCACATGACCGCATCGCTCCGGGATAAGCGCTACAAGTCCTGCTGTATGTGTGGCGAGGTGGGGCTGAGGGGCGGTACATGGGGCGGGGCCGTGTAGCGGTACAGTGGAGGGCAGAGGAAGGGATCCCCTCCGATGTCCTGCTGACGTTGCTGCGTGTGTCGGGTGGTGGACAGATGGTGGGGAGGATGTGCCGGGCTCTGCTTCTTCTCTGCCTCACCTTCCAAGCGCTGCACTCCGCCGAGCCGTACAGGAAGAAGGGTCCCGCTGTCACCCACAAGGTACCGGAGATCATAGGGGGCATTAACCTCTAACCTGCTCGCCCCATAGACTTTATACACCTACCTGTTGTATGTCCTCCTTCTATAGCGGAATGTAGAGGGGGAGCCGCTGGATCATTCCATAAGAACAGCTCCTTCATTAAAGAGGAACTCCGAGCTACTGAATCCAACAATCTCTATTTGTAGTCATTGGACGGAGAGCTCCTTACCCGGGTCATGGGACACGAGATCCTTCTATACAGCAGATGGACATCTGCATCCCATATCTAGGTGTCTTCCAGGAGCTCTTCCTGGGATTTATAGGGAACGTCCCCCCGATCTATAGGGAGCTCTCCCCGGGATTTATAGGGAACGTCCCCCTGATCTATAGGGAGCTCTCCCCGGGATGTATAGGGAACGTCGCCCCGATCTATAGGGAGCTCTCCCTGGGATTTATAGGGAACGTCATCCCGATCTATAGGGAGCTCTCCCCGGGATTTATAGGGAACGTCCCCCCCCGATCTATAGGGAGCTCTCCCCGGGATTTATAGGGAACGTCATCCCGATCTATAGGGAGCTCTCCCCGGGATTTATAGGGAACGTCCCCCCCCGATCTATAGGGAGCTCTCCCCGGGATTTATAGGGAACGTCCCCCGATCTATAGGGAGCTCTCCCTAGGATTTATAGGGAACGTCCCCCCAATCTATAGGGAGCTCTCCCCGGGATTTATAGGGAACGTCATCCCGATCTATAGGGAGCTCTCCCTAGGATTTATAGGGAACGTCATCCCGATCTATAGGGAGCTCTCCCCGGGATTTATAGGGAACGTCATCCCGATCTATAGGGAGCTCTCCCCGGGATTTATAGGGAACGTCCCCCGATCTATAGGGAGCTCTCCCCGGGATTTATAGGGAACGTCCCCCCGATCTATAGGGAGCTCTCCCCGGGATTTATAGGGAACGTCATCCCGATCTATAGGGAGCTCTCCCTAGGATTTATAGGGAACGTCATCCCGATCTATAGGGAGCTCTCCCCGGGATTTATAGGGAACGTCATCCTGATCTATAGGGAGCTCTCCCCGGGATTTATAGGGAACGTCCCCCCGATCTATAGGGAGCTCTCCCTAGGATTTATAGGGAACGTCATCCCGATCTATAGGGAGCTCTCCCTAGGATTTATAGGGAACGTCCCCCCGATCTATAGGGAGCTCTCCCCGGGATTTATAGGGAACGTCATCCCGATCTATAGGGAGCTCTCCCTAGGATTTATAGGGAACGTCATCCCGATCTATAGGGAGCTCTCCCCGGGATTTATAGGGAACGTCATCCCGATCTATAGGGAGCTCTCCCCGGGATTTATAGGGAACGTCCCCCCCCGATCTATAGGGAGCTCTCCCCGGGATTTATAGGGAACGTCCCCCCGATCTATAGGGAGCTCTCCCCGGGATTTATAGGGAACGTCATCCCGATCTATAGGGAGCTCTCCCTAGGATTTATAGGGAACGTCATCCCGATCTATAGGGAGCTCTCCCCGGGATTTATAGGGAACGTCATCCTGATCTATAGGGAGCTCTCCCTAGGATTTATAGGGAACGTCATCCCGATCTATAGGGAGCTCTCCCTAGGATTTATAGGGAACGTCCCCCGATCTATAGGGAGCTCTCCCCGGGATTTATAGGGAACGTCATCCCGATCTATAGGGAGCTCTCCCTAGGATTTATAGGGAACGTCATCCCGATCTATAGGGAGCTCTTCCTGGGATTTATAGGGAACGTCATCCCGATCTATAGGGAGCTCTCCTCGGGATTTATAGGGAACGTCATCCCGATCTATAGGGAGCTCTCCCGGGATTTATAGGGAACGTCATCCCGATCTATAGGGAGCTCTCCCCGGGATTTATAGGGAACGTCATCCCGATCTATAGGGAGCTCTCCCGGGATTTATAGCGAACGTCATCCCGATCTATAGGGAGCTCTCCCTGGGATTTATAGGGAACGTCATCCCGATCTATAGGGAGCTCTCCCTGGGATTTATAGGGAACGTCATCCCGATCTATAGGGAGCTCTCCCCGGGATTTATAGGGAACGTCATCCCGATCTATAGGGAGCTCTCCCCGGGATTTATAGGGAACGTCATCCCGATCTATAGGGAGCTCTCCCCGGGATTTATAGGGAACGTCATCCCGATCTATAGGGAGCTCTCCCCGGGATTTATAGGGAACGTCATCCCGATCTATAGGGAGCTCTCCCCGGGATTTATAG
This sequence comes from Lithobates sylvaticus, assembly GCA_028564925.1. NCBI lineage: Eukaryota > Metazoa > Chordata > Amphibia > Anura > Ranidae > Lithobates > Lithobates sylvaticus. Next base: position 169,244,106 of record CM053026.1, read on the forward strand.
GGAACGTCACCCCGATCTATAGGGAGCTCTCCCCCGGATTTATAGGGAACGTCATCCCGATCTATAGGGAGCTCTCCCTGGGATTTATAGGGAACGTCATCCCGATCTATAGGGAGCTCTCCCTGGGATTTATAGGGAACGTCATACCGATCTATAGGGAGCTCTCCCCGGGATTTATAGGGAACGTCATCCCGATCAATAGGGAGCTCTCCCCGGGATTTATAGGGAACGTCATCCCGATCAATAGGGAGCTCTCCCCGGGATTTATAGGGAACGTTGCCCCGATCTATAGGGAGCTCTCCCTGGGATTTATAGGGAACGTCATCCCGATCTATAGGGAGCTCTCCCCGGGATTTATAGGGAACGTCATCCCGATCTATAGGGAGCTCTCCCCGGGATTTATAGGGAACGTCATCCCGATCAATAGGGAGATCTCCCCGGGATTTATAGGGAACGTCATCCCGATCAATAGGGAGATCTCCCCGGGATTTATAGGGAACGTTGCCCCGATCTATAGGGAGCTCTCCCCGGGATTTATAGGGAACGTCATCCCGATCTATAGGGAGCTCTCCCCGGGATTTATAGGGAACGTCATCCCGATCTATAGGGAGGTCTCCCCGGGATTTATAGGGAACGTTGCCCCGATCTATAGGGAGCTCTCCCCGGGATTTATAGGGAACGTCATCCTGATCTATAGGGAGCTCTCCCCGGGATTTATAGGGAACGTCCCCCTGATCTATAGGGAGCTCTCCCCGGGATGTATAGGGAACGTCGCCCCGATCTATAGGGAGCTCTCCCCGGGATTTATAGGGAACGTCCCCCTGATCTATAGGGAGCTCTCCCCGGGATGTATAGGGAACGTCGCCCCGATCTATAGGGAGCTCTCCCTGGGATTTATAGGGAGCGTCCCCCTGATCTATAGGGAGCTCTCCCCGGGATGTATAGGGAACGTCACCCTGATCTATAGGAAACTTTCCCCGTGATTTGTAGGCAGATCGCCCTGATCAATAGGGAAATATCCTGGGGGAAAAAAACCCCAGGATTTATAGAGAACACACCTAGGAATTTATGATACATATCCCAGAATTTATAGGGAAACCCCCCCCAGGATTTATAGAGAACACACCCTGAAATTTATAGAGAAAACACCCGAGAATTTAGGGGGGACACATCCTGGAATTTAGAGTAAACATACCCCAGGATTTATAGAGAACACATCCTGGAATTTATGATAAACACATCCCAGAATTTATAGGGAACAAAGCCCAATATTTACATAGGGAACATACCCCAGAATTTAGAGGGGAACACATCCTAAACATTATAGGGAATGAACTCCAGAATTTAGAGGGACTACATTCCAGAATTTTAAGGGAACATATTCTGGATTTTTTGGGGAAACAAATAATTTAGGGGGGAACATATCCTAGAATATATTGGGGACAAACCCCAGAATTTAAAGGAAACCAACCCCTGGAATTTTCAGGGAACACAACTCAGACTCTAGAGGGACATAGCCCAAAATGTATATGAAACATACACTGGAGTTAATAGGAAACACATCCTAGAACTTGCAGTATCTTACAAAAGTGAGTACACCCCTCACATTTTTGTAAATAACAACACTAAAGAAATTACACTTTGCTACAATGTAAAGTAGTGAGTGTACAGCTTGTATAACAGTGTAAATTTGCTGTCCCCTAAAATAAACTCAACACACAGCCATTTATGTCTAAACCGCTGGCTACAAAAGTGAGTAAGTGAAAATGTCCAAATTGGGTCCAAAGTGTCAATATTTTGTGTGGCCACCATTATTTTCCAGCACTGCCTTAACCCTCTTGGGCATGTAGTTCACCAGAGCTTCACAGGTTGCCACTGGAGTCCTCTTCCACTCCTCCATGAAGACATCACAGAGTTAGTGGATGTTAGAGACCTTGCGCTCCTCTACCTCCTGTTTGAGGATGCCCCACAGATACTCAATAGGGTTTAGGTCTAGAAATATGCTTGGCCAGTCCATCACCTTTACCCTCAACTTCTTTAGCAAGGCAGTGGTCATCTTGGAGGTGTGTTTGGGGTCGATATAATGTTGGAATACTGCCCTGCGGCCCAGTCTCCAAAGGGAGGGGATCATGCTCTGCTTCAGTATGTCACAATATATGTTGGCATTCATGGTTCCCTCAGTGAACTGTAGCTCCTCAGTGCTGGAAGCACTCATGCAGCCCCAGACCATGACACTCCCACCACCATGCTTGACTGTAGGCAAGACACACTTGTCTTTGTACTCCTCACCTGGTTGCCGTCACACACGCTTGACACCATCTGAACCAAATAAGTTTATCTTGGTCTCATCAGACCACAGGACATGGTTCCAGTAATCCATGGCCTTAGTCTGCTTGTCTTCAGCAAACTGTTTGTGGGCTTTCTTTCTCATCTTTAGATGATTCTTCCTTCTGGAATGACAGCCACACAGACCAATTTTATGCAGTGTGCGGCTTATGGTCTGAGCACTGACAGGTTGACCCCCCACCCCTTCAACCTCTGCAGCAATGCTGGCAGCACTCATATCTATTTCCCAAAGACAACCTCTGGATATGATGCTGAGCACGTGCACTCAACTTCTTTGGTCGACCATGGCAAGGCCTGTTCTGAGTGGAACCTGTCCTGTTAAACTGCTGTATGGTCTTGGCCACCGCGCTGCAGCTCAGTTTCAGGATCTTGACAATCTTCTTATAGCCTAGGCCATCTTTATGTGGAGCCACAATTCTTTTTTTTTAGATCCTCAGAGAGTTCTTTGCCACGAGGTGCCATGTTGAACTTCCAGTGACCAGTATGAGAGAGTGAGAGTGATAACACCAAATTAAACACTCCTGCTCCCCATTCACACCTGAGACCTTGTAACACTAATGAGTCACTGGGGGTGGGGGGTGGCTAATTGGGCCCAATTTGGACATTTACACTTTCTGTTTCCAGTGGTGTAGACATTAAAGGGGTTGTAAAGGAGATTTTATTATTTATTTTTTTAAATAACAAACATGTTATACTTACCTCCACTGTGCAGCTCGTTTTGCACAGAGTGGCCCCGAACCTGGTCTTCTGGGGTCCCTCGGCGTCTGTCTCGGCTCCCCCCGCAAGTACTGCTCACCTTAATGCGAGCTCCCTCGCATGGTGTGGAGTACTTGCGGGCATGCTTCCGTGATGCAGCCGGCGGCTATAGCTGCTCGCTGTATCACTTGGCCCCACCCCCCTGCGCGCCACGCCATTGGATGTGATTGACAGCAGCGCGAGCCAATGTCTGCGCTGCTTTCAATCCATCCACTCTAGCCAATCAAGGGCCAGGGTGAGCGGCAAAGAGGATGTTGGGGGCGAGCGCGGAACTTTCGAGGGGGTCAGGTAAGTAAAAAGGGGTGCTGGGGGGGGGGGGGGTGGGCGTAATTGTCAGATGTTTTTTCACCTTAATGCAAAGAATGCATTAAGGTGAAAAAACTTTTACCTTTACAACCCCCTTTAATGGCTGTTATACAAGCTGTACACTCACTACTTTACATTGTAACAAAGTGTTATTTCTTCAGTGTTGTCACATTAAAAGATAGAATAAATATTTACAAAAATATGAGGGGTGTACTCACTTTTGTGAGATACTGTATGGGGAACTTGCAGTAGAATCTACAGCAAACATAACGCAACATTTATAGGGAACAAACAAGGGAACATATAGGAAATTATAGGGAATACAGTTCCAAATTTATAGAGAACATACCCCTGAATTTATAGGGACCTTTTTCCAGAATATATAGGGAACACTGCCCAGCATTTATAGGAAACATACTCCATCATTTATTAGTGGCATAATCC
>CM053026.1:169248451-169272512 GCA_028564925.1 Lithobates sylvaticus
TATTGACAATTATGTTATAATGGTTTTGATAATAAAACTTCTAAAATAGGATTATATACATGACAAAGTCCTTGAACAAAATATTTTTTTCATGTATCACCTACTCTTTAGTTGCAAGGACAAACAATTGATTGAGAGGCAAAAAAATGTCTTCATGTTTCATTGTAATATGCTTAAAACGAGTAATATGCTTAAAACTTAAAAAGAGTTCCGCCTAAAAAAAAAAAAAAAAAAAAAATGTAGTCAGCAGCTACAAATACTGCAGCTGCTGATTTTTAATATAAGGACACTTACCTGCCCTGGGCTCTGGCAATGTCCTCATCCGAAGCCCACCTGTCCCTTCGGCTCGGGTGGAGGCGCCGGCATTGCTAGTAAGGGAATCAGGAAGTGAAGCCTTGCAGCTTCACAGCCTGGTACCCTACTGCGCATGCGCAAGTCGGGCTGCACATTCTGAGTGGTTCCTGCTGTCTTCTGGGAACTGTGTGTCTCCCAGAAGACAGCGGGGGGATGGAGGAGGGGCCGGATATGACGTAAATCACTGCGGATACTGCTGCGATCTTTCGCCAGAAGTGGGAGCAAATACCTTTATTAGACAGGTATCTGCTCCTCCCTCCCCCATGAAAGGTGCAAAATGTGACACCGGAGGGGGGGAAGAATCCGGGGGGGGGAAGAATCCGGACAGCAAAAGTTCAATTTGGGTGGAACTACGTTGGCAAACAATGGCAGCGGTGGGCAAATGGGCGTACCTATATGTCTCCTTTAAGAGCCGGGTATAGCAGGCGCGCACATACAGCAGTATCTGTTTCTAGATTTCTACTAAACATGTCTAAATGTGTATTTTTTTGTAATTTTTATTATCAAGCTGAAGTTCATATTTAAGTAAAGCTTAAAGCGGAGTTCCACCCATTTGAAAGCCAGCAGCTACAAAAAGTGTAGCTGCTGACTTTTAATAATTGGACACTAACCTGTCCCACGGTCCAGCGATGCGGCCCAACGAAGCCTCGCTCCTCTCTGCGGCGCCAGCAGCACTACTGTGGGCGCCCGGCTGTGGCTTCACAGCCGGGCATGCACTGCGCATGCGCAAGCCGCGCTGCACGCTGTGATTGGCCGGGGAATCTTCTGGGACCTGTGACATGTCCCAGAAGATTGCAGGGAGAGAGGGGGAGAGGTGAACTTCCTTTCGGCGCCGCGGAACCCCGGGAGGAAGTGGGAGCTGGATACCTCTAAAAAGAGGGTATCTGCTCCCCCCAAAAACAATGACATGCCAAATGTGGCATGTCAGGGGGTCATTTAAAGCGGAAGTTCCCTTTTTGGGTGGAACTCTGCTTTAAGTGCAGCATAATAAAAAACGAAAAAAACACCAGGGACAACTTGTAGTCATAGTAGGATGTGTTCCATGTGCTGATGTCTCTTCTGTTACATGAAATCTTCCTCCATCCATCCCCTCTATCTCTGTCACTTTCTAGTGTGACGGGGGCTATTGAAATGTGATCTATGAATGGAGGTCGTGGACCTTTCAATTATCCCCCCTTTTTAATTCATAGATCATAGTTTCATTCATGGATGTGTTACAGCGTCTATGTATAGAGCAGCTGGACGAAAAGGGTGGGTACTCTTGATGAGAATCTTTGACAGCTCGCCCAGTTTTCTTAATCCCTGTTGCACCAAAGGATTAGGGCGGTGGAGAAGAGGATTTTACCTAACAGAGGAGGAATAAGCACAAGGGACACATTCTACTGACCGTAAGTTATGTCCCCTGTGCTGATTTTCTTTTTTTTTTTGCACTCCTGTGATCCATAGAAGTAGGGCCAAAAAGCTCTGGTCATACTTTTGCCACGTACACACGATCAGACTTTTCGGCCGGACTATCCGGTGGACTTAATCCGCCGGACTTTCCAGCGGAGGTCCGCCGGACTTTCCAAACGTGTGGATTTGCCCACACACGCCCGTACTTTTCCGGCGGACAATCCGCCGGAGTTTTGGCGGAAGTCTGCGGGACTTTTGAAATGAACGGACTTGCCCCACACATGGAGTAAAATCCGTTCATTTAGAACGTGACTCCAGGTAGACGGGACTAGCGAAGGAAGTCAATGCCGCCCCTCGATCGGCGACATTGACACCTCGCTAGTCCCGTCACCTGGTATGGATTTAAAGGGGAATCCCTACGCTGAAAAAACGGCGTGGGGGTCCCCCCCAAATCCATCTCAGACCCTTATTCGAGCACGCAGCCCGGCCGGTCAGGAAAGGGGGTGGGGACGAGCGAGTGCCCCCTCCTGAACCGTACCAGGCTGCATGAAGAAAAAGAAGCAGAAGGCGGCAGAAGGCAGCGGCGGTGGCGCCAGCGGCGACGGGGACGGCGATGGCAACAGAAGCCCGGGCCACCGCTAGTAAAAGAGCTGGATGAAGATAGCGGAGGCCTGGCAAGAAGAACAGAAGAGCGGGACAAGACCCCCGAAGTCAGAACAAGACCCCGATACGGCGGCGGCGACGAAGAAGAAAGCCGGGCTCCTCCACTAGTAAAAGAGCTAGTAAAAGAGCAGAAGATAGCAGAGGAGTCCGGCGAGAAGACCCCCCAAGACGGAAGAAGACCCTCAGGGCTGTGTAATAAAGTATTTTAAAAACTTGTGTTGTGTTTTTATTTACACTTTTTTCACCAGGTGAATCGTACCCAATACTCATTCACATAGGTTGGGGGGCCAGAACCTGGGGGGCCCCCTTATTGAAGGGGCTCCCGGATTCTGATAAGCCCCCCGCCCGCAGACCCCGACAACCAATGGCCAGGATTGTCGGGAAGAGGCCCTTGTCCTCATCAACATGGGGACAAGGTGCTTTGGGGTGGGGGGGCCGAAGGGCCCCCTTTCCCCAGGGCACCCCCCCATGTTGAGGGCATGCGGCCTGGTACGGCTCAGGCGCTCGTTCGTCCCCACCCCCCTTTCCTGACCGGCCGGCTGCGTGCTCGGATAAGGGTCTGATATGGATTCGGGGGGGACCACCACGCCGTTTTTTCAGCGTAAGGATTCCCCTTTAAATCTATACCAGGTGAGGGGGCTAGCGAGGTGTCAAACTCGCCCATCGAGGCAGCGGCATTGACTTCCTTCGCTAGTCCCGTCTACCTGGAGTCATGTTCTAAATTAATGGATTTTACTCCGTGTGTGGGGCAGGTCCGTTCATTTCAAAAGTCCCGCGGACTAGCACACAGACGGCCGGATTGTCCGCCGGACTGCTGAGTCCAGCAGACAATTTTGAGTCAAAACTTCTTACTAAGTCCGCCGGACTTTTGAGGAGAAAAAGAGCCCACACACGGGTGGATTGTCCAGTGACAATCCCGCGAGATAGTCCGATCGTGTGTACGTGGCATTAAAGTCCTTTAAGTAAAATAATGTCATGTCATTATAAAAGATTACATTGACTATAAAATGAATAATCATGCTACTAATTAGTAAATAACACATTTAACTGAAAGTGTAAACGTGCTGCTTTTCTGAAATAAATGGGATTTTGTTCTCTCTGTCTACATTTTTTTAAAGGTGTAAAGAATGAATTTAATTCCATTCCAAAATATGTGCCTTGACATAAAACAAACCCCCTTTTAAATCTGCTTTATTGTTAGTGGTTTCAGTAATGCTATCCCTGGCTGGCACAGATTAGTCAGTCTGACCCTGAAATACATGCAGAATAGACATTTATTATCCTTTATCTACTCCCTTCCCTCTTGTGCAGCTAATTACAGTTTTGTTTTTTGCTTTTTAAAGAAAGTATATGGGGACCTCATCCCCAGACATCCTGACATACTATATCAATGAGAAATGGCCCTTCCCAAACAGGATATTGTGCTAAACCTGTAGGGAAATAAGAGAACCAGGACCTTCACTAAGTGGAAGAGTGGGTTTCATAATAAAGTTGACAGTGCCTCCACCCAGGACAGGGCTTCTGAACAGAAGGGATTCTCTTCCTGGGAAATAACCATAAGCATATAGATGCAGACCAGTACAAAAATAATACAAGCTTTATACAGTATAAGAAGAGATTAATACAGTACATACATCCGAGGTACAAACAGTTATATTCTAAAAAAAGAGCCCAATAGGAGTCCTGGTGGAATTGTGCACATACTGTATAACAGGGCTGTGCTCAGCCCTTCCTTCTCAGAGCTGGCCGCTCAGCTGTCGGCTAATTGCCAGCTCCCATCTCTCCCCACAGTTACTCAGCTGTTGATGATATCCTGCTTGTCAGTCCTGCCTACTTAAACTGTCCAGAGGATCTCTGCCGTCGCCTTGGTCAACATCAGAGACGATCTCCTGCGTTCCTGTTTAAAGACTTCCTTTGCTGACATCCCTTCTGGCTTCATCCCTTCATCCCCTCAGGCTAAATTAGCTGTCCCCTCAAAATAATTCAACAAACAGCCATTAATGTCTAAACCGCTGGCAACAAAAGTGAGTACACCCCTAAGTGAAAATGTCCAAATTGGGCCCAAAGTGTCAATATTTTGTGTGGCCACCATTATTTTCCAGCACTGCCTTAACCCTCTTGGGCATGAAGTTCACGAGAGTTACACAGGTTGCCACTGGAGTCCTCTTCCACTCCTCCATGATGACATCACGGAGCTGGTGAATGTTAGAGACCTTGCGCTCCTCCGCCTTCTGTTTGAGGATGCCCCACAGATGCTCAATAGGGTTTAGGTCTAGAGACATGCTTGGCCAGTCTGTCACCTTTACCCTCAGCTTCTTTAGCAAGGCAGTGGTCATCGTGGAGGTGTATTTGGGGTCGTTATCATGTTGGAATATTGCCAGGCATCCCAGTCTCTGAAGGGAGGGGATCATGCTCTGCTTCACAGTACATGTTGGCATTTCATGGTTCCCTCAATGAACAGCAGCCCATGCAGCTCCAGACCTTGACATTCCCACCACCATGCCTGACTGTTGGCAAGACACATTTGTCTTTGTACTCCTCACCTGGTTCCCGCCACACATGCTTGACACCATCTGAACCAAATAAGTTTATCTTGGTCTCATCAGTCTCATCAGACCACAGGACATGGGCGAGGCCTATTCTGAGTGGAACCTGTCCTGTTAAACCACTGTATGGTCTTAGCCACCGTGCTGCAACTCAGTTTCAGGGTCTTGGCAATCTTCTTATAGCCTAGGCCATCTTTATGTAGAGCAACAAATCTTCACAGAGTTCTTTGCCATGAGGTGCCATGTGGAACTTTCAGTGATCAATATGAGAGAGTGAGAGAGATAACACCAAATTTAACACACCTGCTCCCCATTCACACCTGAGACTGTGTAACACTAAAGAGTCACATGACACTGGGGAGAGAAAATGGCTATTTGGTCCCAATTTGGACATTTTCACTTAGGGGTGTACTCACTTTTGTTGCCAGCAGTTTAGACATTAATGGCTGTGTGTTGAGTTATTTTGAGGGGACAGCAAATTTACACTGTTATACAAGCTGTACACTCACTACTTTACATTGTAGCAAAGTGTCATTTCTTCAGTGTTGTCACATGAAAAGATATAATAAAATTATACAAAAATGTGAGGGGTGTACTCACTTTTGTGAGATATATATATATATATATATATATATATATATATATAGTATGATGTTTTTCCCAACTGAATGGTCTGGCAGTAGGGTAAACTTAGGTAGGCTCAAGCTAAATACTGTACCTTTCTGATAGAGACTGCCACTGCCTGCCTCACATGATGCATGCTTATTTTAGCTAAATACTGCACTGGAATAAATATTTAGCTTGTGAGTCAGACAATGGCAGCTTCTAGTAAAAGCTATTTAGCTAAATGATAGCTTCCCTTTTTAAGATAAGTAAAAGTAGAAACAAGACTGAAGCTATGTTGCTTCCAATTTATAATAGTTTCTGCATTATCTTTATGAAAGGTTTTCTTTCATTCAGATTCATATATACTATGGGGTATATTAAAGCAGTAATATGGACTTACCGTGGCCATACCGCTGCTTTAAGGGGAAAAAAATGGACGAATTTTTAACAGAGCACTTCACAAATGTGTTTGCCACAAGAATCCAAAGTAAGATATCCCTATTCATTAAAGATAACCTCTTGCACACTGCAGCTTGAAAAGGCTTATTTTTTTACTGAGCTAAAATACAGCCCATTCATTGTAATGTGCTTATGCACACAGGCACGTAAACTAGCGTTGTGTATTCTTCAGTAAAAAAAAATAGAAAAATCTGCATATGCACAAAAATACACGCAAATACATTAAAAAAGAAACACGTCTGAAAAAGTAGATGCTCAAACAGGAGTATCGTGTGCAAGAGGCCTAAATCTCAAAGTCATCGCAGGATCCACACCGAGGTATGCATTTTATGAATGAATGGTAAAATGCAGGAGCAGTGTGCAGTGTCCAGCAGAGAGCGATACTCACAATATGTTTAGGTTTTGTGGTGTAATATAAGAAAATAACTAGTAAAATCCCATTCTGATCAGCCTCCTCCAATCCATTTGACAGTAGGACTCATTGCATTAGGGTGTGCACCCCAAAGCTCAAACACACATGCCTTTCTCTGCATCCTCAGCTGCACGGGGCAGTGAATGAATGGAAAGTGCTCTGTGCTGAACGGCTTCCTGTTCATTCACAAACTAAAGCATAGTACCGTTTACTATGCTTCAGTTATGAATGAACACAGTGAGCGAGTGTGTTCACTGTGTTCAGTTAGAAAAGTAAGGGGCCGGTAAACTACATATTTTCTAGCACCTTCCCTAACCGTCCATCTTGAAACATCCCCTTGCAGCAGCCAGGGGAGAGGAAAGGTGGGAAGCCAGTAGTACCACGTGGCGGGGGGGCAACACGGGGGAACGCCTAGGCAGTAGAGGGAATCTGCACCACACGCAGTGATTAGGGTGTGCCCAGGCACACATGGCACACCCCCTGCGCATGCCTATGGGGGCTACAGCACTAGGAGTCATTTAGATATACTGTATGCTTATGTGCTGACAAGCAGGAGGAAAGAGCAGTGTGAACAGAGGGGTAAACTGCAGCTCTTTCACTGTCTGTCACAGGCTGGAAGCAAGGAGTACACCTACATTTACTATTTAACTGCATCACAAAAAAGTCAAGTCACCAGCCTAGATGTGCTGTCTGGCAGGGCTGTGAGATGCTAAGGACTGGAAAAATAAAACAGTGTAATTTCTGTCTACTGCTTCACCCCTCTGGTATCAGCATGAATCACTCCTGACACTTCCTGTAACCAAGACAAAAAAGGTGACGGGGAGGGATGTCCAGCAGATTGACAGCCTCAGCTCTGTTTATGTGTGCTGTGTGAAGGGGGGTGTGCCCCTTCCCTCCAATCAGCACTCCCTACTAAGCTCTGTAGAGTGTAACGTCAGCTCTCCGCCTCCTTTTTTCAGACAGCTCAGACAAACTCTGGGCTTTGAACGGATATAGAGGAGAGAGTGCTGCAGATAAACAGGTATAACTTATGTAGGAGGATTTGTTTAACCACTTCCATACCGGGCCTATTCTGGCACTCCTCTCCTACATGTAAAATTTTTTTTTTTTTTCTAGAAAATTACTCAGAACCCCCAAACATTATATCTTTTTTTTTAGCAGACACCCTAGGGAATAAAATGGCGGTCATTGCAACTTTTTATCTCCACGGTATTTGTGCAACAATTTTTTAAACGTGTTTTTTTTTGGAGAAAAAACTGTTTCATGATTTAAAAAAATAACAGAACAGCAAAGTGGAATGACGCCAAACTTCAGTACTTAAAAATCTTCATAGGTGATGCTTTACATTTGCTTTAATTTTTTTTTACAGGTTACATGTTTAGAGTTACAGAGGAGTTCTAGTGCTAGAATTGTTGCTCGCACTCTAACGTACGCGGCGATACCTCACATGTGTGGTTTGAACGGCGTTTACATATGTGGGCGGGACTAATGTGTGCGTTCACTTCTGAGCGCGAGCTGCCGGGGACATGGCCGTTTTAAATTATTATTTAAACATTTTTATTTATTTTACTTTTTTTATTTTTTTACTTTCTTTTACAACATTTTTTTCTTTGATCACTTTTATTCCTATTACAAAGAATGTAAACATCCCTTGTAATAGGAATCATTCGTGACAGGTCCTCTTTATAGAGAGATGCGGGGTCAAGGCTGGAAAGCATGAGATCAGAAAAAAAAAATCCATGATTTAATGCTGACAGCCGCTTGTTTAAAACCGCGGCCCGGACATGACATCATAACGTCGCGCACGGGCCTCAGACAGTCATAGAGATGACCGGTCACCAGAAATCTCTATGCACTGGATGGTGGCGGGAGGGGGGGATGTTGCCTATAAGAACGATCAAGCGGTGGAACTGCCGCTATGATCCTTCTTATGGTGCACAGAATCGCCGGCTAAAACAAGGATATCTGAATAATGCCTGTAGCTGCAGGCATCATTCAGATATTCCCATTGAAAGTCCAGGACGTCATATGACGTCTTGGGCAGGAAGTGGTTGATCTCTGTGTATCACCTGAGACCAGTCACTTCACTGGGGATCGTGCATGTGCCTGCCCGGTCGGGAGCTCCGTGACCCCGGCCGCGGGAGAGTTTACAACCACTCTATGTAAACAAACCTCTCCCCGCGCTTCCTACATTTATCGGCGGTTCCCTGTCATCGGGAACGCCGATCAATGCTGTTAAAAAAAAAAACACAACACGTCACACTGACTTGTCATTTACATAGGAATCAGTGCTATTTAAATAGCACTGATTGCTGTATAAATGTGAAAAATGTAAATGTTACTTTGTGCTCTAAAAAAAAAAAAAAAATATTAATAAAAATGCTATAAAACTATCCCCTATTTTGTAAACGCTATAACTTTTGCGCAAACTAATTTTACCAAAAATCTTTTTTTTTATATTTTTTTGTCATTAAAAAATATTGCATTTTTTTCATATTTTTGTTTATAGCGCAAAAAATAAAAAACCGCAGGGGCGATCAAATACCACCAAAAGAAAGCATTTGTGGGAAAAAAAAGGACGCCAATTTTGTTTTGGAGCCAGGAAAAAAAAAAAAGGGGCCTGGTCCTTTGGCTGCCAGGTCCGGGGCTGAAGTGGTTACATATGTAGAAGTCACAAATATTTAGCATTATTTTAATTCACCAAAACTTTGAGAATGTATAAGAGAAGAAAGCCTCTCTCAGGCAGTGCCCCCTTTCTGTTATGAAAGGATCCCAGAGGAGGCATTCTCAGACATTCTACCTAGGATGTATAGAGATGATCTGTGCAGCATAGAATGGCTGAGGATACTCAGAACCACTAGCGGTATAGAAATAAGCTCTCATATACAGGGATTGGACAAAAATATGGAAACACCAGGTAAAAGAGTGAAATTGTTACCTGTTATGGTGTTGAACCCCTTTTGGATCCAAGTCAGCCTGAAGTCTCCTGGGAATTGACAAATATAAGTCTTGGGTAGTGGATAATAAAATCTGATACCACTCTTCATGCAAAAATCGTTTCAGTTCTCGCAGAGATGCCAGAGGCAGAAAATGAGCCCGAAACTTCTCCAAAATTGACCATAGTGGCTCTATGATATTGAGGTCTGGCTACTGCGGTGCCCAAGGAAAGGGTGAGGTTTCATCTGCATGCTCATCAAACCGCCATTTGACAATACCAGCTGTTTAAATCTGAGCATATTTGTCTTGGTAAATTACGCTGTCTGCAGGAAACAATATCCGCACCATGTAGTGCACATGGTTGGTCAAAATCTGTACATAGTCGCTGGCAATGACTCTACCTTTCAAGGTGATGATGGGGCCTGCAGAATACCAAGATATGGCTGCCCAAACTAGGATTGTGCCGCTACCATGCTTTACTGTTAGCACAACATTTTTCAAGTTTTTTTTGAAAAAAATAAAAAACTTAGTGGTAATTAAATACCACCAAAAGAAAGCTCTATCTGTTTAAAAAAAATGATAAAAACTTAATTTGGGTACAGCGCTGCATGCCTGCGCAATTGTCATTCAACGTGCGACAGTGCTGAAAGCTGATACTTGGCCTGGGCAGGAAGGGGGTGAAAGTGCACAGTAGTTATTATAAAAGATTACATCGACTATCAAATGAATAATCATGTTACTAATTAGTAAACAACACATTTAATTGAATGTGTAAACGTGCTGGCACAAGACAGTCTTGGTCATAAGCTTGGGATGCTGTTCGCCACATGTAAACATGTTCGGTGGCTGGGAATAGTGTGAAGCTTGATTCATCTGACTAATATATTACAGTCTTCCATTGATCGATAATCCATGATTTATGGGTGTTGTACCAATCTCTTCTTCTGAGCCTAAATATTGGTCACGAGTGGTTTGGCAATTGCAGCTCACCAATAAAAGTTTTGCTTATGGAGTTCACGCCGCACAGTTTTGTGGACACAGGCTTTTGAAGATTGAGCTCTGCTGTCACTTTTGCAGCAGTTTTCTTATTCCGGGTCACAATTCTGCGCAATGACCTTTTGTCTCTTTTAATCAGTTGACCAAGTCGACCGTGCTGATGCTTATCAGACAATGTTTTCCTAGAAAATGTATATACCGTCATAACCTTTGATACTGTACCTCGCTACACTGCAAATAAATTGGCAACTTAAGTCACAGAGGCACCAGCTAAGCGGGTACCAAAAATTTGCCCTCTTTGAAAGGAAACTGTGACATGATGTATTACTAGCAGCAGTAGTGAATGACGAAATTGAGGCTTTCCACATGTTAGCTAGGTGTCTCATCACACAGCGGAAGCAACGCAAAACATGTTATCACTTTCACACTTGCAAATCATGTAGTGTTTCCATATGTTTGTCCAACCCCTGTAAATGCATGCTCTCAAAAGTTAATGTTATCAGAGCCCCAGATGGTAAGGTTGCAACTCTCATGCCCTTCACTCCTAGAGTATAATCCATAAAATGGTGTTGTAGGTGGCAAATAGCAGGTACACAGACTTATGTGGAGTACCACTCAAGAGTTACGTAAACCTGGGCAAAGATTGTTCCAAAAAGTGAGACAAAAGCATAGTCAGGAAGAGTAACCAGAAAACCTTTCCAAGTGGAACCAGAGCCAAGTGTTAACACAAGAGTGAGAAATAAATATGTAGGAAGCACAGCTGGATTCAGGGTAGGTGAAGTATGATTGAAATAAAACCAAGCAAAGTCAGCAACTAGGATTAATCCAATACACACTAAAGAGTTGTAAACTGAGAAATTCTATAACACAGGTGGACAGGACACCATGAGGTCATAAAAAGATGCTGCTACAGAAGTACGGCTTCTGGAGAGGAGCCCGCAGTATAGGAGAACCCAGAAAAGCAGCAAGACCCAATAAGTGCATCAGAGGAAACTGAGGCAGAAGCATTCGTATGACAAGACAGCGAAGGCTGGCCCAAAGTGAACCAACTGTGAAGTCTGATTACTTTCTAAGTGACTGTGACAGAGACAACAGTCCAGATGCTCACACAGCAAATGAGTTCCTGACATGTGGGTTCTGGACACCACTCATAAAAGTGTGGGGGTTGCACATAAATAACATTTGAAAACGCAAACTTCTTGTATGAGGGAAAATTCCAAAGCTACCAAGCACAGCAATTTAACAAACATCAAATACAGAAAGTATGGAGTACTCCTCTATGTGGCAGTAAACACGTTTTGTCAATATGAATGGTCTCATATTTTTATGAACTGTGGGATCATCAGCATAGTGCATATGCTCATTTCCTAAGACAGTAATATTTTACTGTACTGAGCCATAAAATGAAAAAGATCAATTGCTGTGTGTATTTCATCCTCAGTGATCCATCCAAGTCAATTAAAATTTGGTCTGCCTGGTGTATACTTTGGATCCTGCAATGAACCTTTTGTAGTTTAACATCTGGTCTCCACAGTGAAGGAAAAATAACCACAGAAAATGTTTAAAATAAGGTCATCTGTGAAAGTGTAAAAAGAAGCAACTGAAGAGCATTACCAAAAAACAAAAGCATGCAGAGCAGATTTAGTTTGTTGTGCTATGATGCCATGGTTCCATGTGTAGCTTCTGTCCTAATGAGAAGAATAAAGTTATGTGCATGAACAATTCATGATCCAATATATGCAGTAAGGTGAGTGCCTTACTTCCAAATGGACTGACTAGGTCAACGAGAGAAAGAATACTGCTGTGTTTTCTCCCACTAACCTTTCAATTGAAACCCTTGTCTGTACTAGTGGTTATCATTAAAGTGATACTAAACGCAGACTGTTTAATTTACATTGCCACTTCTATTTCTCTATGAGGAAGATGGCACTGTAAATATTTTAATAAAAAAAAAACATCACAAGTACCTTTTTCCTAAAATATATACTTTCCCAGCCTGTCTGCAGGGAAACATAAGCAGTAGGGGCTACTAGTCCTCTGCTGCTGGTCACAAGTTCTAACCCTTCCCTGCTCTATCCAAAGCTAAAGAAAAAGGTTTTGGCTGGGCATACACTTTATCCTTAAAGCAGACGTAAAGCATGGTGGAGGCAAACAGCATTTCCTATGCAGCGATACCCCCACAGGAGCAGCGATACCCCCACATATAAACTGGTTTCTTCCCAAACAGTACAGAGGCAACACAAAAAACAGTCCATTCACACTGGCTCCAATAAACAGCCTAGGAGATGTATTTTTAAAGTTTACTGCTTGAAAAACTCCAATAGAGAAAAGAGAACTTAGGCTTGGGGTATGTCAAAATGCTCAGTAGTTAGTAATTAGAGGACAGTCTCTCCTAGTAGTAGTAGTAGTAGTTAGTCTTGAACAGTCTAAGGCCCCACAGCTAAAGACCATGAGGAAAGTCTTTGGGCATTTGTTTACCTTGCACCTATGCAAAACTACTGGTATCCAGTGCAGTCTGGTGCAGACATGTATCCAGTCATTGCTTCCCGGTTACTATATCATAGAGCCGAACAAAGCCAATCAGGTCTTTGTCTGGCTCTATGGTCAGCTGGTGGGAGTGCCAGCTGGTCGATCGGGACTCCCGGTGGGACGGGAGATCCTGGGTAAAGCCGGGAAAGGCGGCGGGAGCAGTGGGGACGTCCTCCCTCTGTTACTTGCAAAAGCAACCCAGTGGCTAGTTAGGATTGCTTTTACAAGAGAGCCGTCTGTCGGCTCTAAAAAACAGTACCGGGCATCACCCCAGTATAACCATCTGATGTCCAGTGTTGTACCAGGTACGTGGCTGGTCGGCAAGTGAGTTACAAACTTTCAGTGCTAGGTTGGCAACACTTACTCCTCTACTGTATCAATGGGTAACATTGCTGCCACCCTAGGCTACTCTCATGTTTTGGTTTTTAAACATGTCTTCCTCTCTTGATCTAAATTACATGGGGGATTGGCAGGTTTGTACTTTACAGAAGGAAAGCAACATTTTTTGATATTCTAGTTTAACTCACAGGAATTGACATTTGCCAGTACATGACATTGCATTTCTGGCAAGATTACCAGGTATTTTCTGTACTTGCAAAAAATATACTTAGCCTTAAAAAAAAAAAATAGTGCAGACATTCCAACTTAAAACTGAAAGGCAGCAATATAGCATATGAACATTCACCTGTGTACATACAAGTTAGAAAAATGCATTACTACAAAATGGCAAGTTAAGGCGATGCATAGTGTTTCAATCATAAATTTAAATTGAATTGTTACATAGTCCCCAGTTTTAAAAAATATAAAAATATAACTTCGGACCCCATTTGTCAGCTCTCCAATGTTATGAGAGATGTGGCTGCTGGAATAAAAACCTTTAAAGATTCCTACAAGATGTAGTAAATTGAAACCAAAGTCCTGAAACTTTACGATTTGATCTTATTTTTTCTAAATGTCTTTTGCAGATGCCCATATTAGTGCTTAATAATTCATTTCAATTCTGCTTTTGTAGAGTGAACCAACTTATAACTTCATTGCATTAACCTATAAAGTACACGTTCTAGATGAAAAGAGAAAAAAACTAAAAAAACTCACAGTGCATTAGACACTGAGTAATTTTATTGTGCTCAGCATCTGTTACTATACAGTACTTAATCTCTTATATATTTCACAAATTCAAGGAGAATGAGAAAAATTCTGTAAGGGGCCATATAGTTGTGGAATGTGGCTACAAAGCTAAAGCAATATATAGATTTTTCCTAAAAGGTGTATTTCATTGAGAATTTGGGGGGAAGGGGTGAAACCTCATTGTAAAGTTTACTGCTTTTTGGGGGATTGTGTAAATAGTTTTTATTTTATAGAACATATTTCTGTTAAATAAATGTTATTATGAGAAATAGTCACATATGTGTGTTATAGCAGTAGATTTTAAAGTTCACTGTGGATTTTGCTAGCCACATAAGGTTTTGCTTATGGTATATGCATATCCACATGGGAGTAGAAGGTGGTACAGCGCTGCCCTGGATCTACTAAAGACATTTGAAATGTGAATACAAATTAACTGACAGTAGAAATAAAACAAGTCACTCATGCCGATAAAGCTAAACTGATTATGATGGAATTACACCAATATATCCATATTTAAGCGAATTCCACATTCTTTTAATATCTCCATTCAAAAGCTGCTGTTTATAGAGGATTACCATGAACTAGGAACCTCCTCTATACACAGCACACCCGTGAACTCTGTACACAGCGCACCCCTTAACTCTGCATTCTGAACATAGCGCACCCCTAAACACTGTTACTGTATGTAACACACTCCTGAACGCTGCATAGTCTTTCATGTACAACTGGCTTTCTAAGGGCAACCATGCTGCTGATAAGGCCCATGATGAAATTGAGCTTGACACCCCTGGATTAAAGGCTTATAGATAAAAGTTGACACTGTGAGTAAAAATGTCCCACCTTTGTCACCAGACAGGTGTTTCCATTGTGAGATTTCCTTTTCTCTCATGTTTGGTGACAACCATAACATTTTATCTTTCCCTCACTTTATTTTCAATGACAAGGGTCAATAGTGAGGGTAAATCTCTCCCCAAGCATAGAGAGCAATAAGAATTGACAAAGCTTTCCTGTGAAAAGATGGCAGGAATATCTGTAACAAGATTTCCATTTTAAAACGTCACACCCCCTTCGAAGTTCTTTTTTTTTTACCTTGAATAAGGTAAAGTCTAATAATGGTGGACACTGGTTGTTCTCAAAGTTCAGAGATAAAATGCTGCTGCATCAATGGGAGGAGCAGAACGCTCCCACCTATTTCACCCAGCCTTTCAGGTTTCCCTTGTCCCAATCAACTATGTTGGTCATGGCAAACCTAGAAAATGCTTGGCCTAGGCCTTGTCATCTTGCCTAAACTTGGCAGTGATGTCCTCTTTTGTGATCTATATTACTCTGGAGTGTCAACTATTGCTCATGTTGTTGGTACTACTTACCTCTTTTTTATCACTATCACTAGATTCACACCTGTCTGCTTGATGTGGATATTTGTGCATGTTAACATGCACTGTGTTAATGCAGCCTATTCAAATGATTGGACTGCCAATGCTTTAGAACGGGCAGAACATTTTTCTTGCACCTTTTTCTCCATCACGGCACACCACGTGCATGGTGTACTGCATCACCTGTATATCAGAGGTGCATTGGGTTACTGTGTTGGGGTGCCAGTGAAAATAAATGGAACTGCAAAGTGCTAAAGCATTTATAATGTGCATTAACACACAATGCTGTAACACACGCACTCCCCGCAACCCACTGCACTAAAGAGAAGTGAAAGAGCCCTGGATACTTGGCATGCCATCCAAGGGTGCAGAACCTATGGGTTGGGACCACACTTCCCATCCTCAGGCATGCTTTTTTTATTTGGCATCAGTGGAGTCACTTCATCCTTGAAAATCCACCAAAAAAAGGAAAAAAATAATTACACATAGATTTTTGGAGCCCCAACGTTTTGCCTGAGAAGTGCACATCCCTTTGGGTAAAGTCTCTTGGCTCCACATGCCCCATTAAAATGGGAAAAGGTGTACAATCTCTGTGTGTAATATGGAAATGTGTGAGTTCAGTGAGGGTCAGCAAAGGTGAAAACACAGCTTTACTGCAAGTGACATCACCACCAAAACCAAAGTCAACAACTTTGTTAGGTGAGCAGTAACAGGTCCTCCCTAAAGAGCCTAGATCATCTTAATAATATTGACATCTGCTTTCTGAAGTGCCGATTTAGGAAAGTAGAAACTTGACACCATAGCGCTAAGAGATCCAAAGAAGCTGATCACAGTACTTCTGATAATGATGACCACTGTGCAACATGGACTGGATGATCTAGACGTTGCAGCCCTTTGAAGACTGGGGAATCTTGAAACTGCACAAACAATTAAAAAAAAGGGCACAAACGGCTAGTACATTATATCAAGCACTTTAATAAAGGATAAAAGGTACAAATTACACGCCCATGCCCATCATAGAACTCCTTGGGTTCATATGAATAACAGTACCAGCTGACGCGTTTCGGGGAGCATGTCCCTTTTTTCAGAGCAGACTTGTTATACCTAACCTCTCCACCTCCTAATAGTAAGGTGACTGAAAATTGATCACACACACTTTAGGAAGGGGAGGAAGAGGTCAAGGGGCCTTTTTAGTTTTGTTTATGAGGTGCTGATATCCAGAGACACCTACAGCAGTTCTTCTGGCAGTGCCATTTGGACACATGGGGACTTTATATTTATGATATAAAACAATAGACATATAGCATTTGCAACATATGATACAAGTGGTTACATTTCTCTTTGATAATCTAGATATCTCACGTATATCTAGTCAATACATGCCTCCCATGGACTACCAAGGGTTGAATTCATTAACTGACATTACCATCTTGAAAATCCTAAGGATGCGTTTTGTTCTATGCAGAGTAAATTAAACTTAGGTGTAGATCAAGGTAGGTAGGTTAATTAGTAGCTCTTGTATATGGATTTCTTGTATGTCATTGTTAATAGTTTTTAAAGTGGTATTAAGGTTTGGCTTTTTTTTTTTCTTTACCAACGTTTTAGCGGCGCTATTCGGCCGCTAGTGGGGCAGTTTTAACCTCCCGCTAGCAGCCGAAAAGGGGTTAAATCCGTTTTGCCAGCGGTATCGCAGCCCTGCCTCATTGATTTCAATGGGGAGCAGCGGTGGAGGAGTGGTGAGTTCACTGCTCCTTAACCACTTAAAAAAAACAGCTGGCAGGACTTTTTCTGATGCCCTGCCAGCGCACCGCTCCAGTGTGAAAGCCTTCGGGCTTTCACACTGGAATGAATGGAGCAGCTGTTTTAAGGTGGTTCGCAGGCGCTATTTTTAATGCTATAGCACCTGCAAAATGCTCCTGTGTGAAAGGGGTCTAAACCTAATTTGCCATGTAGTTGCCCACCCCATTAATTTATTCAGATCTACTTGCAAGGTTTCCACATTCTGCATAGACGTTATTGCCTTGCTTAGCTTAGTATCGTCCGTAAATACAGAGATTGAACTGTTTAACCCATCCTCCAGGTCGTTTATGAACAAATTAATTAGGATTGGTCCCAGGATGGAACCCCAGATTGACAGTCGGGCGGTGTCTTTCCCATCTTGAGTGGATATCATATGACGTCATGTCAGGAAGCACCAATCACGGGGCCACAAGGCTATGCAGTGGCTCGATCTGTCACAACTCACTACCTGTACCATGTGACCACCGTGACCAATCACAGCAGGTCACATGAAAGTTGTACACAATAGATGGCTTCCTTTCATAACATCCATTGTATAAAGTTGTGTTGCTAGCTGTGATTGGTCAATTTGATCACATGGTACAGACAGGGCAAATCACAGCCCATCTGTACTATGTGATTAGCTTTGACCAATCACAGCTAATCACAACAAAACAGACTGAATGATTCCTGTTTCATTTAGTATAATGCTTGCTTATAGCAATGTAATTCACTGTTATAAATAAACATATAAAAATAAAATCCTAATCACTGGTTCCTATGATAACATTATATTGCTCTGGTCACAGTGTGTTAAAAAAAAATCCTAAAAAAAGAGAAAACAATGTAATAAAAAAAATACAATAAAAATATATATATATATTTTTTCGTACTGTCACCAGTCAGTGTCTCTAATCACTGTCACCCCAGTTATATGATGATGCTGTACTGCACTGGAGACAGTATGTAAAAAAAAAGAAAAAATTGAATTTTTTTTCTTAATTTCTTCATTTTCAAAAAATGATGCCAAAAAATTACAACTTCAAAAAATCAGCCATGCTTCTAACTAAATAACTTGGACTGTCTAATTTCCAAAAATGGGTCATTTGGGGGGGGGGGGGGTATTTTTACTGTCCTGACATTTTTGAGCCTCAAGAAATGAAATACATCAGGACTGATCAATTTTCACATATACAGTATGTATATACCATAGTTTGTGGACTCTATAACTTTCCTACAGACTAAATAATATACGCTGATTTGGGTTATTCTTAGCAAAGAAATGTAGCTGAATATATTTTGGGCTAAATTTATGAAGAACAAACATGTATTTTCAAAATTGTATAACAGAAATTAAGAAATGTCCGTTTTTTTTTTTTTTTTTTTTTAATTGTCAGTCTTTTTTCGTATTTTTAGCAAAAAAAATGAAAAACCCAGTGGTGATTACATACCACGAAAAGAAAGCTCTATTTGTGTCAACAAAATTATAAAAATATAGTTTGGGTACAGTGCTGCATGACTGCGCAATTGTCATTAAAAGTGCGACAGTGATGAAAGCTGAAAATTTACCCAGTGCAGGAAGGGGTTAAAAGTGCTCAGTATTGAAGTGGTTAAAATCACTGTGATCCATGTCATGTTCCAAACCAGTTCCAAACCACAAAGAGAAAAAGAAGACAAAAAGTAGGAGCTATGCACAGCCCCTACTGGTTACACATTTTATAATTTAATTAATCATGTTAGAATTATGGGTGTATCATAAATAGTATTTTTACAGTAAGAGATGCCATTTTCCTAAGTTATATTATGGTTGTTACTAGGAGGGCTCATGTTACATTGATCTGCAATGTATAAATAGGCAATCAACATTGTTACCAACTGTAATAATGCACTGCTAGCATAGCTGATACATTGTAACTGATCAGCATCAGCTAAGATATATCACTGCACATGCACAGAGCCACCTAGTGGCTGTAAGGCTGCATTCACATCTGAGCGTATAGTTTTCAGGCATTTTTCGGAGGGGTTTTTTAAGCTTTTTTACAAGCTTTTTCAAAGCATTTTTTAAGTGTATTACAAGCGTTTTCCCAGCTTCAGGCGTTTTTGTTTAGCCAATTTAAGCACTAGGGGGAACGAGAGGGAGAGCAAATTAGGGGTGGAGAGATGCTATTTGAGGCTCCGTAGACATCTCCGTGTTCTATCGCTGTGATTCTGCCTGCGATTTGCAATAGCAGCAAATTGCGGAATGCCCATGCATTCCCGGTGCATTACCCATCGATTTCAATAGCACCCCAAACGTGGCACTATTTTCCCACGATTCGTCGGGCGACAATCGCAGTAAAAACGTCCCCAAACAGAATCACAGGACACTTGTCGCCCAAAAGAAATACAGGAGATTATTTTGGGCGACGGGCGTCCTGCGATTCTATTTGCGCGTTTTTACCGCAATTGTCACCCCCATGTGCGGAGATGTGAACGGAGCCATGAGCGTTTTTACGGGCATTTTAGAAAAGTTTTACAAGCTTTTTTCTGCTCAAGTCTGGCGTTTCTATTGAAGTCTATGGGGCCAAAAACGCTTGTAATCTGCCCAGAAAGAAGCTCATGTACTTGTTGGGCGTTTTGGAACTTTAGAGATGAGCGTTTTATGAGCGTTTTATGAGCTGAAAATGCTCAGGTGTGAATGCAGCCTAAAGCTACTTTCACACTGGGGCGGGGGGGCATTAGCGGTAAAGCGCCACTAATTTTAGTGACGCTTCACTGCTGTAATAGCAGTGCTTTTCGGCCGCTAGCAGGGCGATTTTAACCCCCGCTAGCGGACGAGTAAAGGGTTAAAAGCACCAGAAAATCACCGCTGCCGAAGTGCTTTGAAGGCGGTTCGGCTAGGGATGGCCATTGATTCCAATGGCAGGGGCGGTGGAGGAGCGGTATATACAGCTCTCCCCCACCACCGGAAAGATGCTGCTTGCAGGACTATTTCTAACGTCCTGCAAGCGCACCGCCCCAGTGTGAAAGCACTCGGGCTCTCACACTGGGGCTGCAGGGTAGGCATTTTTCAGGCGCTTTACAGTTGCTACTTTTAGCCCAAAAACATGTGAAAGGGGTCTAAGAGTGCTTTTTATGTGCTGTTCATTCCTCTTCTCTTTGTATTTATTTATTTTCCTCTGATCTTTAAAGTGTTACTAAACCCAGGACCCTGCATTCACTAATATAAACTGCTAAATACCTTCTCTCATCAGCAGTATATAACAGTCTTGTGACTTCTATCAATGTCTGGTTAAAGCTTATAGGAGGAGTTTTCTCCTCTGACTGTCCTATGAGGCTGCAAGACCCCTCACCCTCTGTCTGGACAGTGCTGATCAGTGATCACATGCACCCACCCAAGAAAAGAAAAAAAACCTATAGCAATACACACCAAATGAGCATGTGCGGAGTGACTCATAAGGCTCTGTCCTATCAGGAGATGGTTAGGGGACAGTAAAGTAATGGATATCCCCTGGCATAAAAAATGGAGCAAAATAGTAAAAAAAATATGTTATTTTAATTTAGCTGTATATTTATTGCAATTACCATGACCCACCACCAAAAGATCACCCAAAACAAATGCCTCTGCTCCTGACGATTGCAACAATACCACCTTCAGTTTTTTTTCACACACTTTTTGTTAATTTTTTTTCGTTCAGCAAGAAGAAGAAGATACAATGTATCTTTTTCTCCATTCAAGTGGCGGGTAAGAAATGGACACAGGGCAGGCTGTACACCGACCGATCACTGTGATAGCCAATAACAAGCTATTACAGTGATCGGGAGCCAGTCCTTCCGGTTCCCAATCATTACTAGAAGACCCAGAGATGTCGGTGAGAGCTCGGCCTCTATGCTGGGAGCTTGCTGTGCAGTGTGCTCTCACCACAAACAGTAGTGCATATCTGCGGCTGCGCAAATAAATATTGACTTCCGTGGGGCTGCATTCATGTACATACTTGGTGGGAAGGGTTTAATATTGCTGACAGAAGCATCAAATATGGCACAAGTAAATTGTAAAGCCTCAGGCACATTGGCCATTTCAAATGTTTATACTTGTTCATATGCCATAAATCTGTAAATGCAAGTAATGATTGTTAATTGTATATTTCCCAATGGGCTAGCAGTGGTGAAGGAAGAGATGCATCAGCATTAGTGTGAAGGGAAAAATGCCCCTGCTTCGGTGATGTCACTGGAAGGAGAAAAATGCCCTTGCTTCGGTGATGTCACTGGAAGGAGAAAAATGCCCCTGCTTCGGTGATGTCACTGGAAGGAGAAAAATGCCCTTGCTTCGGTGATGTCACTGGAAGGAGAAAAATGCCCTTGCTTCGGTGATGTCACTGGAAGGAGAAAAATGCCCTTGCTTCGGTGATGTCACTGGAAGGATTAAAAAAGGCCCTTGCTTCGGTGATGTCACTGGAAGGAGAAAAATGCCCTTGCTTCGGTGATGTCACTGGAAGGAGAAAAATGCCCCTGCTTCGGTGATGTCACTGGAAGGAGAAAAATGCCCTTGCTTCGGTGATGTCACTGGAAGGAGAAAAATGCCCCTGCTTCGGTGATGTCACTGGAAGGAGAACAATGTCCTTGCTTCGGTGATGTCACTGGAAGGAGAAAAATGCCCTTGCTTCGGTGATGTCACTGGAAGGAGAACAATGCCCTTGCTTCGGTGATGTCACTGGAAGGAGAAAAATGCCCCTGCTTCGGTGATGTCACTGGAAGGAGAAAAATGCCCTTGCTTCGGTGATGTCACTGGAAGGAGAAAAATGCCCTTGCTTCGGTGATGTCACTGGAAGGAGAAAAATGCCCTTGCTTCGGTGATGTCACTGGAAGGATTAAAAAAGGCCCTTGCTTCGGTGATGTCACTGGAAGGAGAAAAATGCCCTTGCTTCGGTGATGTCACTGGAAGGAGAAAAATGCCCCTGCTTCGGTGATGTCACTGGAAGGAGAAAAATGCCCTTGCTTCGGTGATGTCACTGGAAGGAGAAAAATGCCCTTGCTTCGGTGATGTCACTGGAAGGAGAACAATGCCCTTGCTTCGGTGATGTCACTGGAAGGAGAAAAATGCCCTTGATTCGGTGAAGTCACTGGATGAAGGAACATGTCCTTGTATTCTATAGGGCACCTGTACTGTATTCTATGGGACACTGGTACTCCATTTTATGGGACACTTGTTCTAAATTCTATGGGACACCTGTACTCAGTGGCGGCTGTTGCTCAAACTTTTTTTGGGGGGGGGGGGGGGGGGTGCAAACAAAATGAAAAATTCTGAAAAATACAGCAGCCACTCTGCCCACACATACAAGATACACATATTTGGCCAATTTTTTCGTGCCCATAGCATGCATCCAACTGTGCCCATCATATGCAACCAACTGTGCCTATCATATGTAGCCAACAGTGCCCATAATATGCAGCCAACTGTGCCCATCATATGCAGCCAACTGTGCCCATCATATGCAGCGTCTGTGCTCATCAAATGCAGCCAACTGTGCCCCATAAATTGCAGCCTCTGCCCATAATATGCAGCCACTGTGCCCCGCAAACGCAGCCAATTGCGTTCCATCAATTGCAGCCTTTGTGCCCATAATATGCAGCCGCTATGCCCCCCCTGCCCGGCACTTATCCCATTGTGGTGGTGGGTCAGGCAGCGGGACAGGCGGCGAGCTGTGGGATGTGTAGCGCGGCGATGGATGCAGAACTCCTCTGTGCTTGTCTTCTTCCTGTTTTGCACGGCGGCCAATGGGATCGCATCTACCTTTAGCCAATCGGGTGCCCAGTATTACACCCAGGCCTCCTGATTGGCTGAGAGGCAGTTCTGTGTTAGCAAAGCAAATATTCATTTGCTTTGCTAACAAACCTGGGTGCACTGCGAGCGCAATGGTTTGCACTCGCAGTGCACCTTTTTTAAAGCCTATTAGAGCCTATGGCTCTAATCAGGTGCCTGAAGGGGGGTGGCTACAGCGGCCATGGATAGATTAATGCAATGCATGAATCGATCCATAGTACACAGAGGAGGTGGCTGAGCACCCCTGATGGATGCACCACCACTGTATTCTATAGGACACCTGTAATATATTCTATGGGAC
Organism: Lithobates sylvaticus; assembly: GCA_028564925.1. Classification (NCBI taxonomy): domain Eukaryota; kingdom Metazoa; phylum Chordata; class Amphibia; order Anura; family Ranidae; genus Lithobates; species Lithobates sylvaticus. Next base: position 169,271,727 of record CM053026.1, read on the forward strand.
ACCTGTTCTGTATCTATGGGACACCTGTACTACATTCTATGGGACACCTGTACTGTATTCTATGGGATACCTGTACTGTATTCTATGGGACACCTGTAATATATTCAATAGGGCACCTGTACTGTATTCTATAGGGTACTTGTACTTTATTCTATGGGACACGTATACTATATTCTATGGGACACCTGTAATATATTCTATGGGAGATACATGCTACAGTCTATGCGACACCTGGACTACATTCTATGGAACACCTGTGCTATAGTCTATGGGACACTAATAGCATATTCTATTGGACACCTGTAGTATTTTCAATAGGGCACCTGTACTACATTCTATGGGTCACCTGTACTGTATTCTATACGTTACCTGTACTGTATTATATGCGCTACCTGTACTGTATTCTATGGGACACCTGTACTAAAATCTATTGGACACATGTACTGTATTCTATGAGACACGTGTACTACATTTTATGGGACACCTGTAATATATTCTATGGGACACCTGTGCTACATTCTATGGGACACCTGTAATATACTCTATGGGACACCTGTAATACATTCTATTTACTGTACCACATGTACTGTAATATATAGGGCACCTGTACTAAATTCTATGAGACACCTGTACTAAAATCTACGGGACACCTGTACTGTATCCTTTGGGACACCTATACGGTATTCTATGGGACACCTGTAATATATTCTATGAGAGACACATGCTACAGTCTATCCGAAACCTGGACTACATTCTATGGGACACCTGTACTATTTTCTATAGGAC
>CM053026.1:169273012-169336256 GCA_028564925.1 Lithobates sylvaticus
ACATAGTATTAAGAACTGGGGTATGTAAAAAAAAATTCCAGGGTCATTTGGGTAGTTTCTGTGGTGATTACAATTTAAAAAGAGTAAACACAGTTTATTGATAATGAATAGTTTCAGCCAAACGCTAACCATGAGTGAAAGAAAAGTTTTTGTGTTATCATTCATATTCTCTGAATAAATGGCCAAGAAATCATAAATTCTGCCAGGGCATGAACGTACGTACAAAATCAATTTAAAGCATCTTTAATACAAAAACATTGTCATATTTGCATTTTTCTTCCAAGATGAGATTTTGTTGGAATGTGAAAAACTTGGAGACCATGGCATTAGTGCACCAAACATTTCTTTTACTATATAATGTACAGGGGACAAATCATATGTTTAATCTGGCCATATAATAATTTAGGAAGTATATGGAAATATTGGGCTAATAGTGTTGTGAAAGGTTTGGGATGTGATTTAAGATTTGCAAATTTTGCTAAATTTCTGTTGACAGCCTTTAGCCTCACGTGTAGGTTTATAGGATAAAATGTATAATCTATGGTGAAAATGTTGCATTATCCACAGTAGACATGTGCGATTCGTTTCGTACGAATTTGTAATTCGTACGAATTTTTCGAAATTCGTACGAATTTTTCGAAATTCGTACGAATTTACGAATCTGTAGTACGAATTTTTTTTTTTACGAATTTCGTCGCCGAATGATTCGAATGAATTTGAATGGATTCGAATGAATTCGAATGACAAAGTGTCATTTTTGCAGGAAAAATTCCGTTTACGAATTTCAGCTCCAAATTATTCGAATCCAACTACCAATATCAAATTTCAACTAATTCAAACGAAATTATTATAGCAGATATAACGAATGAATTCGAATGCATTCGAATGATTCGAATGACAAAGTGTCATTTTTGCAGAAAAAAAAGCTATTTAAAAAACAGTCATTCATTGATAAAAAAAAAAAAAGCGTAGGGGTCCCCCCAAATTCAATAACCAGGCCCTTCAGGTCTGGTATGGATATTAAGGGGGACCCCAGCCAAAAAAAAAAAAAATGGCGTGGGGTCCCCCCCAAATATCCATACCAGACCCTTCAGGTCTGGGATGGATTTAAGGGGAACCCCGGCCAAAAAAAAAAAAATGGCGTGGGGTCCCCCTCAAAATCCATACCAGACCCTTTATCCGAGCACGCAACCTGGCAGGCCGCAGGAAAGGAGGGGGGACGAGAGTGGCCCCCCCTCCCGCCTGAACCGTACCAGGCCACATGCCCTCAACATTTGGGAGGGTGCTTTGGGGTCCCCCCCAAAGCACCTTGTCCCCATGTTGATGAGGACAAGGGCCTCTTCCCCACAACCTGGCCGGTGGTTGTGGGGGTCTGCGGGCGGGGGGCTTATCGGAATCTGGAAGCCCCCTTTAACAAGGGGACCCCCAGATCCCGCCCCCCTGTGTGAAATGGTAAGGGGGTACAAAAGTACCCCTACCATTTCACCAAAAAAGTGGCAAAAATGGTAAAAATGACAGGAGACGGTCTTGACAATTCCTTTATTAAAATCTTCTTTCTTCTTTCTTCTGGTTTTCCTTTCTTCATCTTCTCCTTCCGTCATCTTCTTCCATCTTCTTCTTCCTTCGATTCGCTTCTTCTTCTTCCTCCGGTCTTCTCGTCCTTCTCGTCCGGCGTCGTCCTTCTCGTCCGGCATCGGCGTCTCTTCTCGCAGGCCGCTCCTCGCAATGGGAGGCTCCCGCTCTGTGAGGCTCCGCTCGGGGTGACAGGTCTTTTATAACGAAGGCACCTGGTAACCCCGCCCCCTCTGACGCATGGGGGACGTCATGGGGAATTCCCTATGGCTTTCCCCATGACGTCAGAGGGGGGGCGGGGTCACCAGGTGCCTTCGTTATAAAAGACCTGTCAGCCGGAGCGAAGCCTCACAGAGCGGGAGCCTCCCATTGCGAGGAGCGGCCTGCGAGAAGAGACGATGATGCCGGACGAGAAGGACGACGCCGGACGAGAAGGACGAGAAGACCGGAGGAAGAAGAAGCGAATCGAAGGAAGAAGACGATGGAAGAAGATGGAAGAAGATGACGGAAGGAGAAGATGACAGAAGGAGAAGATGAAGAAGGAAGACCAGAAGAAAGAAGAAAGAAGATTTTAATAAAGGAATTGTCAAAGACCGTCTCCTGTCATTTTTACCATTTTTGCCACTTTTTTGGTGAAATGGTAGGGGTACTTTTGTACCCCTTACCATTTCACACAGGGGGGGGGGGGCGGGATCTGGGGGTCCCCTTGTTAAAGGGGGCTTCCAGATTCCGATAAGCCCCCCACCTGCAGACCCCCACAACCACCGGGCACGGTTGTGGGGAAGAGGCCCTTGTCCTCATCAACATGGGGACAAGGTGCTTTGGGGGTCTCAGACCCCCAAAGCATCCTCCCAATGTTGAGGGCATGTGGCCTGGTACGGTTCAGGCGGGAGGGGGGCCGCTCTCGTCCCCCCCTCCTTTCCTGCGGCCTGCCAGGTTGCGTGCTCGGATAAGGGTCTGGTATGGATTTTATGGGGGACCCACGCCATTTTTTTTGGCTAGGGTTCACCTTAAAATCCATCCCAGACCTCAAGGGTCTGTTATGGATATTGAGGGGGACCCTACGCCATTTTTTTTTTTTTTTTTGGCTGGGGTCCCCCTTAATATCCATCCCAGACCTGAAGGGCCTGGTTATTGAATTTGGGGGGGACCCTACGCATTTTTTTATCAATGACTTCAATGAATGACTGTTCTCTGTATTATGGATCCGACAATTCATTTGCCGGCAATAGCCGCAAGTGATTTTAAATAGTTTTTTTTTTCCTGCAAAAATGACACTGTGCGGGAACATTTCTCTATATTAGATATACTGAATCTCGAAGCATTCGTTATATCCGCTATTATAATTTCTTTCATATTAGTTGAAATTAGATATTTGTTAGTTGTTGTATTCGAATTGTTCTCTGTGGAAGAAGCACGGGAAACATGACCCCATTCATAGACATACATACATATACATAGTATATAGAAGGGGGCATGTTTCCTGTGCTTACAACTCTCTCTGTACAATGTGTCATTTTTGCAGGAAAAAAAGACATTTAAAATCACTCGCGGCTAATTGCCGATTCCCGTAATACAGAGAACAATTCGAATGTTGTATTGTAACTAACAAATATCTAATTTCAACTAATATGAAAGAAATTATAATAGCGGATATAACGAATGCTTCGAATGCTTCAAGATTCAGTATATCTAATATAGAGAACTGTTCCCGCACAGTGTCATTTTTGCAGGAAAAAAAAACTATTTAAAATCACTCGCAGCTATTGCCGGCAAATGAATTGTCGGATCCGTAATACAGAGAACAGTCATTCATTGAAGTCATTGATAAAAAAAAAAGCGTAGGGGGTCCCCCCAAATTCAATAACCAGGCCCTTCAGGTCTGGGATGGATATTAGGGGGACCCCAGCCAAAAAAATAAAAAAAAAGGCGTAGGGGTCCCCCCCCAAAATCCATCCCAGACCCTTATCCGAACACGCAACCTGTCAGGCCGCAGGAAAGGGGGGGGACGAGAGCGCCCCCCCTCCCTCCTGAACCGTACCAGGCCACATGCCCTCAACATTTGGAGGATGAGACCCCCAAAGCACCTTGTCCCCATGTTGATGAGGACAAGGGCCTCTTCCCCACAACCGTGCCGGTGGTTGTGGGGGTCTGCGGGCGGGGGGCTTATCGGAATCTGGAAGCCCCCTTTAACAAGGGGACCCCCAGATCCCACCCCCCCCTGTGTGAAATGGTAAGGGGGTACAAAAGTACCCCTACCATTTCACCAAAAAGTGGCAAAAATTGTAAAAAATGACAGGAGACGGTCTTTGACCATTCCTTTATTAAAATCTTCTTTCTTCTTTCTTCTGGTCTTCCTTTCTTCATCTTCTCCTTCCGTCATCTTCTTCCATCGTCTTCTTCCTTCGATTTGCTTCTTCCTCCTCCGGTCTTCTCGTCCTTCTCGTCCGGCGTCGTCCTTCTCGTCCGGCATCGGCGTCTCTTCTCGCAGGCCGCTCCTTGCAATGGGAGGCTCCCGCTCTGTGAGGCTCCGCTCCGCTGACAGGTCTTTTATAACGAAGGCACCTGGTGACCCCGCCCCCCCTCTGACGTCATGGGGAAAGCCATAGGGAATTCCACATGACGTCCCCATGCGTCAGAGGGGGCGGGGTCACCAGGTGCCTTCGTTATAAAAGACCTGTCACCCGGAGCGGAGCCTCACAGAGCGGGAGCCTCCCATTGCGAGGAGCGGCCTGCGAGAAGAGACGCCGATGCCGGACGAGAAGGACGACGCCGGACGATAAGGACGAGAAGACCGGAGGAAGAAGAAGCGAATCGAAGGAAGAAGAAGATGGAAGAAGATGATGGAAGGAGAAGATGACGGAAGGAGAAGATGAAGAAAGGAAGACCAGAAGAAAGAAAGAAAGAAGATTTTAATAAAGGAATTGTCAAAGACCGTCTCCTGTAATTTTTACCATTTTTTGCCACTTTTTGGGTGAAATGGTAGGGGTAGTTTTGTACCCCCTTACCATTTCACACAGGGGGGGGAGGGATCTGGGGGTCCCCTTGTTAAAGGGGGCTTCCAGATTCCGATAAGCCCCCCGCCCGCAGACCCCACAACCACCGGCCAGGGTTGTGGGGATGAGGCCTTGTCCTCATCAACATGGGGACAAGGTGCTTTGGGGGGGACCCCAAAGCACCCTCCCAATGTTGAGGGCATGTGGCCTGGTACGGTTCAGGCGGGGGGGGGGGCGCTCTCGTCCCCCCCTCCTTTCCTGCGGCCTGCCAGGTTGCGTGCTCGGATAAAGGGTCTGGTATGGATATTTGGGGGGGGGACCCCACGCCATTTTTTTTTTTTTTTTGGCTGGGGTCCCCCTTAATATCCATACCAGACCTGAAGGGCCTGGTTATTGAATTTGGGGGGACCCTACGCTTTTTTTTTTTTTTTCTGCAAAAATGACACTTTGTCATTCGAATTCATTCGTTATATCTGCTATAATAATTTCGTTCAAATTAGTTGAAATTCGATATTGGTAGTTGGATTTACTAACGATTCGTAACTATTCGTAACGATTCATAACGATTCGTAACTTGAAATTGAAATTCAATATTTGTAGTTGGATTCGAATTGTTCTCTGTGTTATGAGAACCAACAATTCAATAGCCGCGTTAACGATTCGTAACGATTCGTAACGATTCGTAACTTTACTAACGATTCGGAAAAAAAATTACGATTCGTCCGAATTTCGTATTTCGTACGAATTCGAACGGAATTTCGTACACGAATTACGAATTTTTTTATATATGAAACGGGACGAAACGAAACTAAACAAATTTTTTGACAGTTCCCATGTCTATTCCACAGGGTATTTTGATTTAGGTGTACAGTTGGACCACATATACTGGGTATGTTAAGTAGTTGTTAAATAAATTGAGTTACTCTCAACCAGAGGGGTCTGAGTTTGACACAGGACAAAGCCAAGCACAAAGAATCAAATCTGCCTTGGAAGTTTGAATCTTATTTGTAATATACCATGTACAGTTGGAGGTAGTGGCTGTCGGTCAGTCAGTAGTCGGGGCTCCACACTTACCCCATCTCGCGGGCAGTGCTCAAACGGCGGCGGCTTCTCGCCAGGTTGCGGGCAGCTGCTTTCTTGGTTCCCCTGCGTCTCCTCTCTCCTCCTCCTGGTGGCCAATACGATCGAATCTCCTTACGGCCAATCGGGTGACAGGTCTCAGAATGAATATTCGCTACTGTCACACAACTGGGTGGGCTTTTTTGAAGCCTATTAGAGCCTCTGGCACGTGCTTCAAAAAAAAAAACAAATGGAATCCATGCGTCTGCATATAGATCAGTGGGCCAGACACATGAATAGGGGGGGCAGCGCCCGTGCAGGACTGGTTGGCGCCACTGGTTGGAGGAAGTTAGCAAGATAAGTAAGAAGACCCGCTCACACACCAAAAATTGAGGTTTTGTGCAGTTGAAGACATAGAATACAGATTAAAGACCACTCATGAAGCTCTATGTCAAGCTGTAAGGTCCCTATAGGGGCTGACCTAACCTCTGGTTGAGGTCAGGGCTGGCACACTGTCCAAGCTGCTGGAAGAAGGAAAATCATTCTGTTAATAAATATTTTTGTCTTAAAAATACCTGATTTTTACATACAGTTTGGTATTAGCATTTCGTTCAGACAGGTGATAGGACAGCCCCTATGTGGGCCTTTCAGCTTGACACTTAGCAAGACAATTCTGCTGTGAATAGCACAGTACATAATGAAATGATGAAACATAATGAAATGATCAAAAAAATCAAGCCACCTCTTAGAAGCAAGGCTGCACTATAAAAATAAGTAAAGTGTGGAAATTCAGAATATAACAGATTGGTGACAATGATATTTTTAATCAATTTAATGGACCCTCAATGCTGCAATAATTCTTAGTTAACTAAGGTAGTTCATGAATTTCAACTGCTGCATGGAACTGCTCTTTAGGCTGCTCTTACACTGCTTCATTGCAAAAACACAAAGGCATCTTTGCCGATCTTCTGGTACACTTTAGACCTGTAAAAAAAGGACTCCAAAAGCGCACCATCAATGGGGAGATGCATTTTTTTAAGACACCAAACATGCATCAAAAATGCAGCATGCATTACAGGATTTAATGGTCTTCTGTTTTTGGTAAGGCAAAAGCAGAAGAAAAACTGATCAGTGTGAAGGAGGCCTTTAAGAAAAAATGATAAAGAAGAAATATGGGGCTACCGTTGATCTTCTTTTCTGTGTCCTGGCCATTATTATAACTCACTTGTATCGGTAATTTACCCAAAACAGGTATGCAGATCAGAAAAGTCAAAAATCTTTATCTGCATATTTGTTCTGGGTAAATGTCTAATGCCCCGTACACACGGTCGGAAATTCCGACCACAAAATCCGTCTGATTTTTTCCGACGGATTTCGTCCGACACTGGTGTTGCATACACACGGTCGAACAAAGTTGTCGGATAATCCGATCATCCTGAACGTGGTGACATTCGTTGCGTACGACAGGACTACGTAGAGGCTAGTAGCCAATAGCTTTGGTCTTGTAATGTGATCTGAACATGCGTGGCACTTTGTCCGTCGGAATTCGCTACACACGAGAAATTCCGACGGAAAAAGTCCGATGGAGCCCACACACGGTCGGAATTTCCGACAACATGGTCCGATCGGACATGTGTACGGGGCATTAGAGGAGGCTGATCTATAAGGTTAACATATCTTGAATATTCTACTGCCAACCAATACAATCTGAACAGACATGGGAGATTCCCTTCAGTGCTTGTATTCTGCAGAAAGAAAAGAGATTTCATGATGACAGGACAGGCACAGTGATGGAAATTTTATTAACACAAAATTTGGGGCATACACAAAGGGATAAGTTTAAATACAGAGAATATTTGTTTCACTTCACAGTTAATCAGCTGTTATCTCTCATTGCTGTAACAAACACTAAAAAACTAAATCTAACTGACTGCCATGGTCAACATCAGTTCTTTCTGTGCTCCAAATTGATACCAATATTTGGTTTACAAAGATCGCCAAAATATGCAACAAAGGCACCAAAAAGATCTTCATAGCACGAACAGCACTAAGCAAAAATGACGAGCTATAATCATAATTCCCTTTAGATGAGGACAACTCACAAATGAATAACTGGCTGAATAAAAAACCCAGGCATTTTTGATCCAAAATCAATAATGTCTTATATATAGGGCTATGGAAAATAGATGCTATCAAGTCAACATAACATCACCTCCTAAACTACCATCCTAACAATATTTTTCTCATCTGTGCCTGCAAAAATTCATTCCACATTTAAAATATGTCATCTTTATTTCCAAAAAACAATAGCCGTCTGGCAGGTTGTGAAGATAAGTGAATTATCTGCCTCTGGGAAAATAACTGCCAAGCATGCTGAAAAATGGGCGCAGAATATGATGTTGATCTATTGCATGTAGGGAATAATGGAAGGTAGAAACACTAAATCCAGCTCACACCAACAGCAATATAGACATCATGGAACTAAATGATTTACTTTACATCTCTTCACAATGTACATTTACTTCTTTTGAGGCATTGGCAAGCAGTTGTGAACATTTATGATGCCATGTCATCCAGAGGAAATGCCAAGCCATCAATATATACTGAATGCCATACCTTTGATGATTCTATCAAAATGGAATTCTGGGCATGTTTTCTCATTTCCACTTCTCATTAAACGACTCCTTTCCAATATCATAGATCATGTAAGTTAAAATCAATACAGAAATAGGTTTTATGCAATGACAGAGATGTGATTTTTTTTTTTTCAAACTAGGTATACCTTTATAATTTTAAATCCAAACATAATTTCCACGTTCTTGTAATTCTTGTGTTTTTTTTTAGTATTATGTGCATGTCAAAATAATACTAATACATCTATAAAGGCAGACATATAAAAATACTATGCTAAGAAAGAAGCATAATACTTTAGGTCAAGCCCTTTAACAAAAGGTTGGACCACTCACTGTTAACAGTAAGCAAAACATGAATTTTAAATAGTGCATTGTGCATCAATTACCTTACTCTTCAGTCCTAATTCCAAACACCTTTTACTAAGCTACCCTGCAGTGCAATGGATCAAAGTCACAGCTTTCTCTATGAGCCAAGCCAATTCCCTTTGTCCCTGGGAGTCATGTTGTGCACTTTGCTCACTTGTCCCTAGAATCCTGCATGCTAAACAGTACCCTGTCTTTAGAAGTTCTGTTGTGGAATGGCGTCAAACTTTTACCCTTAAAAAATCTCCACAGGCGATGTTTAAGAAATTCTACAGGTTGCATGGTTTGCATTACAGAGGAGGTCTAGGGCTAGAATTATTGCTCTCGCTCTAACCATTGTGGAGATACCTCACATGTGTGGTTTGACCACTGTTTTCATATGCAGGCGATACTCACGTATGCGTTCCCTTCTGCACACGAGCTTGTCGGGACAGGGCGCTTTAAAAAAAAAAAATTGATTTTATAAATGTTTACACTGTTTTAAAAAAAAATTAAAAATTGTGTCACTTTTACTCCCTTTAAAAGGAATGTAAACATCCCTTGTAATAGAAAAAAAGCATGACAGGTCCTCTTAAATATGAGATCTGGGGTCAAAAAGTCCTCAGATCTCATATTTGGGACTTAAATGCAAAAAAAAATGTATCATTTGAAAAAATGACAACAAAAAAATGTCCCTTTAAGACGCATGGGCGGAGCTGACGTTTTGACGTCGCTTCCGCCCTGCTATGGTATGGAGACAGGTGGGGGCCATCTTCCCCTCACTCGTCCCCATACCCAGCCACGACAAGGACCCGATCGCCTCCGCTGCTGTTGACAGCTCCAGTAAGCACGGGAGAGCGGCGGGAGGGGGGGTGGCTCCTCTCCCGCCGCTGATAACGGTGATCTTGCGGTGCATCCACCGCAGAGACCACAATTATCGTAAACACGACAGGCTCCTGAAGAGATGGATACCTCGGTTGTGGCACCAGCTGCTGCCGCTACCGAGATATCCATCTTCAAAGTGCTGACGTATATGTACAGGAGCCGGTCGGCAAGTGGCTAGAAAATGACCTACTGTCGTTCAGAAGACAGAAGGTAGACCTACTGCATTACAAAGCCAAAGCGACACTTCACGGCTGCAAACTTATCTACGAATCAGGAAATAAATTTGGCAAGCTATTAGCAAAGACGGTAGGCGAAGTCAAGGCAACCACATATATACCTCAAATCATATCTCCCTCGGTCAAAAGATAGTTATACCCTTTAAAATAGCACAGGAGTTCAGAGACTACTATGCCTCCCGTTATAACTTACAAAATAGGTCAACTTCAAGATTGACAATGGACGAGTACGTTGCGGCTTCCCAACTCCCCCAGCTCTCTAGTGAGATAAGAGAGGAATTAGACACCCCCATCACAATAGAAGAAGTGCAGAAGGCGGTGGGAGAGATGAAACCAGGTAAAGCACCAGGACCTGATGGCTTTGACCTGCAATACTACCAAACTTTTCTCTTAAAAATAGAAACATATATGGTAAAGTTGTTCAACGCCCTTAGTTCAAACACAAATTTCCCCAATGATACACTGAGAGCCCACATAACCGTCATCCCTAAAGAAGGTAAAGACCCGACCTCCTGTGGTAACTATAGACCTATCTCTCTGTTAAACATAGATCTTACGCTATTTACAAAGATCCTGGCCTTCGGACTGGCACAACACATACAACAAATAGTACATCTGGACCAGGTGGGTTTTATACCGACCAGGGAAGCTAGAAACAATACCACTAAAGTACTAAACCTGGTCCATGAGGTATCTGACAACCGAACACCCTGTATCTTTCTCAGCACAGATGCTGAGAAAGCATTCGACAGAGTTAATTGGACTTTATGTTCTTGGTACTCAAACACTCGTTTTTTTTTTTCTTGGCACAAGTCAAGGCTAATGGACTGTTAGCCACCCCTTCTCCATCACAAATGGCACTAGACAGGGATGCCCGCTATCCCCTCTTCTGTTTGTCATTTCTCTCGAGCCTTTCATCTGTACAGTCTGCCAAAACCCGGACATTGAGGGAGTGACTCTCAGTATAAGATATCTGCACATGCAGACGATCTTATGTTTTTCATTACCAATCCTTCGATATCCCTACCCAACCTTCTTAAAGAATTTGACACATACGGGGGGCTCTCTGATTTTGACAAATCAGCGGCAATGAGAATTGGGGTAACACCTGCCCTCCTGGAGACGCTACAGGCAAAGTTCAAGTTTAAGTTCAAGTGGATGAACTCCGCTCTGAAATACTTGGGAACTTACTGTATATTTTTTTTAACTTTATGTCTTTATTTTAGTTTTTACAGTTTACAAATTATTCACAATCTCATACAACTCTTTTACAAGGGTCATGTTAAACATAAATCATTTAGTGATTCGATTAAGATCTACCTCAGTCACATCACCTTACATTCCCCCTGTACCCCACGCATCCATCCTCTTACTCTCTATTGGTATCTGTTCATCCACTAAGTGCGTTTTGTTTAAGTTAATTTGATTGGCTCTATCTAAATCGATTGACATGTTCCTCTCTCCATCCATGGTTTCCATACCAAGTAAAATTTGGCAAGGTTCCCTTGTTTTATGTATATAGTTCTCTCTTTCATGATCACTCTGTCCATGTTTTGCTCCCACTCAGTAGCTGTTGGGGGGCTAGTGGACTGCCACCTACGAGCGATTAGTATCCTAGCCTGAAAAAGACAACGCAAGACCGCTATCTGGCCTTCCCTGGGCCTACCCACTCCCCCTCCTCCCCCGAGAACACATAGAGTAGGATCCAGTTCCAGATGAATGTTGAATACCTGGGAGACCCTGTCCACCACCTCTTTCCAGTATTCATATAATTTTGGACATTTCCAGAACATATGGACAAGGTCACCCCCCAGTCTCCCGCATCTAGGACATTAGTCATCCTGCCTACACCCAAACCTAAACAGTTTATTTGGGGTATAATAAGCCCGGTATATTAGGAAAAGATGTGACATCTTCTGGGGGGGGGGGGGGGGGGGAGAGTGAAACCAGTGGAGCTAGTTCGAGTATCCTTTCCCATTGAGGAGCTGAGATGGTTCCCACATCTCTCTCCCACTTTGCTTTATATGGGCTTATTTGTGTGGCTCCCATAGTTCCTTTATACAAATGCAGGTATAAATCAGATATCAACCCCTTCCGGGTCCTCACCCGTGACAAATTCTGTAAAACCTGCATGTTAGTCCACTCAGGTAGTTCACCTTTAAACTGTTCGGCCAGGGCATGCCTCACCTGTAAGTATCTAAAAAAAAAAAAAGACTTCCTAGGAAGGAAGAAAAGGTCTCTAAGGTCCTGGAAGCTTCTGATCCTGCCCTCGTGATAGATCTGAGCAATATATTTTAGGCCTGCTCTCTCCCATTCTCTGACAGTCCCCAACTTTTGTACTTCGCGTAAGTTGGTATTCTCCCATAACGGGGAGAAAGCCGTAAAACCTCTATATCCCAACATTTTTTTTGCAGTGCCCCATACCCTAGCCATTAAGTCCTGGGTAGGGAGCCCCTTATGGAAGGTCCCTGCCTCTAATATCTCAATCAAAGAGTTGTGTGAGGCTTTATAGAGGAGGATCTTCCACTCTTGCCCCTCTTTCTCGACTTCGCAACCCCCCAGATGCTGCAGCTGAGCTGCCAAAAAATATCTAAAAGGATGCGGCAGGGCTACTCCTCCTGACCCAGTTGGGAGTTGTAATGTACTAAGACTTATCCGAGAGATTCCCCCTTTCCATACTAGTTCTCTAAATATGGTCTCTACCTTGATAAACCACTTTTTATAGATCCATATTGGCGAATTATGAAGTATGTATAACAGTTGTGGCATAAGCACCATTTTTATTAAATTACACCGGCCTGCTGCTGATAGGGAGAGTTTTTTCCAAATTTGGATTTTTCCTTTAAATTTATTCAAAAGTGGGACTAGGTTTTCTATAATGAAATGTTTGGGGTCTCTCGAAATGGTGATACCTAAATATTTAATTTTCTGTACTATTTGGAGTTGTTCTGCTTCGTGTGGTAGGGGGAGGACTAAAGGGTCTATAGGTAGTAGATTCGATTTTTCCCAGTTTATTCTCAGTCCTGACAAGCGGCCAAAGTTTTTAATTATACCCATGGTCTCCCGTAGTGACTCCTGCGTGTCATTAAGCAGTAGGAGGAGATCATCTGCATACAGTATTACTTTTTCCTCTAAGTCCCCTCGTTTAAACCCTTTTATTTCTGGAGATGATCTTAAAGAAAGGGCCAGAGGTTCGATTGCGAGGGCGAAGAGGAGGGGTGACAGAGGGCACCCCTGCCTCGTCCCCCTCAGCAATCGAAACCTGGAAGAGTGTTCGTTGTTTACTTTCACCCTTGCCCCCGGGGAGCCGTATAGGAGTTTTACCTAATTAACAAAGTTCGGGCCCACCCGGAATTCCGATAAAGTTCTCCAAAGGTATTTCCATTCTAGGGAATCAAAAGCCTTGGCCGCATCCAAGGAAAGGACGGCCCTATTGCCCCCATCTTCAACAGGTAGTTGGAGGTTCAAAAAAAGGCGTCTGATATTTAAACTGGTCGACCTACCCGGAATAAAGCCTGATTGGTCTTGGTGCACCAGTTTATGGATAATTGTATTTAACCTAGCTGCCAGGACCTTTGCTAACACCTTCATGTCTGAGTTCAGGAGCGCGATGGGTCTATATGAAGCGGGTGAAAGTGGATTCTTATTCTCCTTAGGGATCACTATTATGGTTGATTCCATCATTGACTTGGGGAGTTCTCCCTCCAGGGCCGAGGCATTAAATACCTCCAACAGTTCGGGTAGAAGCACCTCCCCATAGCTACGATATATTTCGATGGGGAGGCCATCCGGTCCAGGGGACTTCTGTCCAGCCATTTCCCGGACAGTCCGCTGCAACTCCTCCAGGGTAACAGGACCATCTAATGCTACCCTGTCCTCCTCAGAGAGACAGGGAACCGTCAGCCCCCCAAAGAACATGTCCATTTCCTCCTTCATATCCATCTGTTCGGAGTGGTATAACCGCTCGTAGTATTCCCGGAAAGTATCCGCTATCTCGGGAGTATATGTAGAAGTCCTACCCGCTCCTGTTTTAATCAGTGGAACCGTCGAAGAAGGGGAGTTAGTTCTAATTAGATGGGCAAGCATCCTGCTTATTCCTTCCCCCTCCCCAAAGGCAACTTGTTTCTGAAAGATGTATTTTTGTTCAGCTTTACCCAACAGGACTACCCGATAGGCCCCTTGAGCCTCTGTCCATGTTCTAAAGTTTACAGGTGTTGGATTGCTTATGTAAGCAGCTTCTGCAGATAATAAGTTATTCTCTGCGGTTACCTCCCCTTCTCTTGACAGTTTTTTTATCTTTGAAATCTGCTGGACCAGTAACCCCCGTAAGATAGCTTTAATTGTGTCCCAGACTACCCCCTGGGGAGCCGATCCTCTATTCCACTCGATACATTCCTTCAGAGCGTCCAGGACCTCTTGGGGCTGTCCCATTAACTCCAGCCAGGAGGGATTAATTCTCCACTCACGGTAAGTAGATCTCATCCCCACCTCCATTGAGGCTGTCACAGGGGAATGATCAGAAAGGCCTCTAGGCCTGTACCTAATATTGTCTATCATAGCCATCAGCTCATCGTTACCAAGCAACATATCAATTCTTGACAGTGTGGAGTATGTGCTGGAGAAGCAGGAATAACCCCTTATCCCAGGGTTCCTCAGACGCCAAATGTCTTTCAGACCTAAATCCTCCAAGAGGCAATGGAAACGGCTATCCACTTGTCCCCTCCGTTTAGTCCCTTGGGGGAACCTATCAATTGTCGGGTCCAGGACCATATTAAAGTCGCCTATAACCAATACCGGAAGGCCCGGCCTCTCCAGCACAAACTCCAGAAGGTCAAGAAGGACCTCGATGTTAAAAGGGGGGGGAACGTACACATTAGCGAGTAACACCACGCGGTTCTCTATTTTACAGTGTAGGAAAATATACCGTCCCTGGTCGTCAATCCTGCTTTGAATGCAGTTAAATGAGCTCCCTGAGCCAATCAAAATACTAACACCTCTGGAAAAAGATGAATGAACCGAGTGGAGCTGGAAAGCAAACTCCCCCCACCCTAACTTGGGTAAGGAAGGCGTTAGTGAGATGAGTCTCCTGGAGACACACAATAGAGCTTCCATAGGACCTAACCATGGACCGTACTGCAGCTTTTTTCCCTAAATCACCTAATCCCCTTACATTCCAAGAACAAATAGTGAGTTTTTTCTTACCCTCTTGTGTCACACTGATCATTCGTGAATATCAAAGTAGGTGGTTACATCAACAACATAATTCCTTAATCTCGTGCTCTTTATAGTGAACCATATACTTCTTATTTTTAGTGCTTGTAAAACCATACTATCAAGCCTTAAACTGTGGACATAAATTTTTACCTGCAAAAAATATTTCCGTGCATACTTGTGCCATGTGGACATATTGTACCTCACCCATTCACCCACACCTTTACCATTAACACATCCGTCACTCTGTTTACAACTCGCATACGTTACCATCCTAGGTTCGGCCGGGGGCCTTCTCTTGTGACCAACCCATACACACCTTTTTTTTTAAAACAAAAGAAATTTGAAATCGGTTGCTTTTTATCTTCCCTGTCCCCCCCCCCCCCCCCCATCACCCAAACTATCCATCCAACCCCCTCCCCCCAAGTGCAAGGATTACTCCGTACTAACAAACTAAACATGTAATCCCAAAGAGCATCCTGCGACATCCCCCTAACCTGGGTATGTAACGCCCTTTGCTCTCCCTTCCCCCTATCAATCCACCCTGTCTCCTCCCCACACCCCCAAAAAAAAAAAAAAGGAAAAAAAGAGGGGGGGGGGGGGGGGGAGGGGGAGGCGACACCGCGGTCAGAAAAAAAAAAAAAAAAAATATATAATAAAAAAAAAAAAAAAAAAAAAAAAAAAAAAAAAAACCCTCCCGCATGTCGCCAGCCGCTCCCCCCCCCCCACACCCCACCCACATATCGTTGCCGCCCACCCCCCTAAAAAAAAAAAAAAAAAAAAAAAAAAACACCGTCAGCACCCACAGTTAGGCCTCGTAATCTGGAAGTCAATCTTTAAATCCTTTGACCCAGTCCTCCACCCCTTCGGGTGTATCAAAAAATATAGTCCCCCCAGGAGCCATCACTCTCAGTTTTGCTGGGTAAAGCAGGGCATATGTAAGGTTAACTTGGCGCAGTCTGCGTTTCACCTCCCCGAATTTGGCTCTTCTTCTTTGAAGATCTGGTGAGTAGTCAGGGTAAAAAGACACCCTGCTACCATTATGAAGAATATTACCCATTTCCCTTGCTTTCCGGATTATCGTTACTTTATCTTTAAAAAATAAAAAATTTGCCAGAAGCGGTCTTGGAGGGGCCCCAGGATTAGGAGGTCTCGAGGGAACTCTATGGGCTCTTTCTACTGCGAGAAACGAAGAAAAGGAGTCCTGGCCAAATAACTCACTAAGCCATTTTACTAGGAAAGTGGCAGGGTCTGCACCCTCAGAATGTTCTGGGAGTCCTACTATACGAATGTTCTTCCTTCTCATTCTATTCTCTATCTCGTCCAATTTGTTTGCCTGTTTGTTCTGGAAGTCTTTGATGTCGCTCAGTTCTCGTTTTAAAGGGGCCAAATCGTCCTCTACTAGACTTAATCTGTCCTCCAGGGTTGTAGTCCTCTCCTGGACTTTTTGTAGCTCATTCCTGATACAAAAAAGATCCTCATGAATTGTTTTCAGCTGATGATTCATGTCATTCAAAGAGGTTCTACAGGAATTAATGGCCTCCAGCACTTCCTTTAGCGATGGATCAGACCCCTGTGCCTTGTCGGCCCCCCCCCCCCCCCAACATCTGGGAACCCTCTGTTTCCTGGGCCTGAGACTGCCGACCTGGTTCCCCCCCTTCCACTGGTAGCGTCTGGGTGGTATATGATGCTGCTTGAGTCTGTCCTTGACTTTTTCTTACCCCCCCGTCCCTCCTGTCTGGGCAGCCTGGGCCTGCTGACCCTGGATTGAAATTTTTGAGGGGGTCTGGGCCGGCGCCTGACCAGGAGTGTGGGCATATTTTTCCAATTTGGCTGCTGCTTGGCTTGCCTGGCTGGCCGCCTGGCTTGCTTTTGTAGTGCGCTGAGAAGGCATGATTATTGGGTTGTGTAACGGTCTTATTGCAACAGATCAAAAGCCGAAAGTAGCCCCACAATAAAGAGAGAGCACCCACACACTGGTACTACTTCATAGATCTGAACTGAAAGGGAGAAAAAAAAAAAAAAAAATAAAAAAAAATTTTCTTTTTTTTTTTTTTTTTTTTGTTTGGGGGTAACAAGTTGTATGGAATCAGAGTCCACTGTAGGATGGATCTGCCCCAAATACCAGGTACAGTCAGAGTTCTATTTGTGTCACGGGTCAGTCCTAAGGCAAGAAAAACATCCCAAGCAGCAAACAGGAGAAGGTTTAAGATTTGATGTCCTAAGGACCACAATGCATCATCAGTGCGTGCGTTTGGGATCAAGCGACTTCAGCAGTCTCCAACGGGTATAGAGGAAAAAGAAAAAAAAAAAGGGGGGGGCTATGCCAGCCACGTTTTATAAGTGTATAAGAGGAACCTCCAGCAATCCACCGTGCGTGGTTTCCAGATAGCTTTTGCCGGGAAATAAAGAAAAGGGGGAAATCCCTCTCACAGAATCCCCAAACGTCTGCTGAGTCCTCTGGGTGTCCAACCCACTGCTCCCCCCTCAGATCGCTGTTTGTGCCATAACACTCTAGTGTGAGCAGTATACCAGTCCAGTCCACAAGCCCCCCCTTGTGCCCGTCCGGCTACGCTGGTCAATAATCAGCCGATTCACCGGTCCCCTTGGCTGCTGGATGAAGAAAAAAAAAGAAAAATCCCCAGGCTGCGTGTGGTGGCTAAAGACTCCCCGTGTTAATCGAAAGACTTTTTAGGGGGTTTGAAATTACTCACGGTTCAGTAGCCTCTCACACTTATCTTTGGGGTTCAGGCTGTGCGCCCACTGGCGGGGTAATTGAAGCTCTTCAGCGTCCAGCGTTCAGAGGGCTTGCCTATTACTCGCAAGCCGGCAGATCTCCCTTCCCAGTGGGTGTCTCCCAGCAGCCACATTATCCTAGTAATTGCGCTGCATGTGATACTGGCTGCTGGGAAGGTATATAATCCCTCCCTTTACTGATATCTGTGAGCCGTGTTCCTGGCTGATTTTGTATCCTGTGTCCAGTATCCTGTATCCTGCACTGCTCCCATTGTTACTAGTCCTGATCCAGCCCTATTCATGTGAGCTCCCTCCATATTTGTACATATCATTAATTAGATGGTTGCTCTGGGTTTGCTGCACTGTCATGGTTATTGCTCACTTTTACAATGTTTTTTTTTTTTTTTTTTTATGTTGGACGGAAGTTATTTATAATAAATTTTATTTAATCATACTTGGTCTGGTTCCTTGAATTGTAGCCCACTGGTCTTGTCATCCTTGCTGGCTACCTGCATTTGGTATTCCGTTACAATATATGTAAAATGATCTTAATATTACTTGCAGATATACAATATATTGTCAAAAGTATTGCGTTGGTCCACCCTTTGCAGCTATAATAGCTTCAACTCTCCTGGGAGGACTGTCCACAAGGTTTAGGAGTGTGTCTATGGCAATGTTTGACCATTCTTTCAGAAGCACATTTGTGAAGTCAGGCACTGATGTGGATGAGAAGGCCTGGCTTTAATTCATTGCAAAGGTGTTTTATCGGGTTAAGGTCAGGGCTCTGTGCAGGTCAGTCAAGTTCCTCCACCCCAAATTCGCTCATTCATGTCTTCATGGACCTTGCTTTGTGCACTGGTCCAAATCATTTGGTTGAGTGGGGATTATGGTGTGGGGTTGTTTTTTTAGGGGTTGGGCTTCCTGTTCCAACATGACTGCACCCCAGTGCACAAACAAGGCCCATAAAGACATGGTTGAGCGAGTTTGGGGTGAAGGAACTTGACTGACCTGTACAGAGTCTTAACCTTAACCCGATAGAACACCTTTGGGATGAATTAGAGCGGAGACTGTGAACCAGCCCTTCTTGTCCAACATCAGTGCCTGACCTCACAAATGCTTTTCTGGAAGAATGGTCAAACATTCCTATAGACACACTCCTAAACCTTGTGGACAGCCTTCCAAGTAGAGTTGAAGCTGTTATAGCTACAAATGGTGGGACAACTCAATATTGTATGAGACAAGAAGCATAAATTCCCAGTTTATTGAAGAAAGATTAATATCCTGGACAAGACATGCATAGACACACTACTGTGCATGATCATTGCTTAACTCAATGTAGCGGTGTAGTTGCCACTAGTAACAGACAATCCACCAATTCACCCCGCTGCCAGACTTCATACATCACTTACAGAGACAATGAACAGTCTTTTGTTGGTTTTGTTTTATTGGGGGGTACAACTTGGCTGGGGAAAAGGGTATATGGGATGCCCATAGGATCAATTAATTGACATCACATTTTAAAGATTACATTCTCTAGCACATAGTTAGAGCCAGAAGAGATGATGTGCATTCATGACTGTTATGATTCTCCTCCTGCATTTCTATGCAGACTGTTGCTCCTCCTCTGCTTAACTCCCACAGCCTCTTCCTTCCAAGAATTCCCCATCCATTACCGTGTAAAGGATGAGGACATCACTCTTGACCGTGTAAAAGTGATGGTCCCAGAACTTCTACTGCGCAGACTTACTAATCCTGAAGTAAAGTAATGTCACATCTTCTTCTATGAGCAAGAAGGACCCACTCTGAATTAGTCCTTAAAGCGGAAGTAAACCCATCGATTTAACAGTTTAAAAAAAAAAAAAAAGGCATGCCGGGAATGCTAACTGCACATTGGCTGTGCTCTTAACCAAACAGTCAAACCATCCAATGGCTGGTGTCATAACGGATCACATGTGCAGCACTGTGGCAGTTGAAGATTAAACAGAGGAAAAAATGGCAGCCTCCTTGGCTGAAAACGATAGGGGGGTTTACTTCCACTTTAAGCAGGCTCTGGTTGCTTACTGCTACTAGGCCTAAGGCCTGCAGTACCTCTCCCCAGAGGCCTAGTAGTTTAAAAGCATTCTTATGGATGGTGGACTACGCTGTCCCAATACTTTTGATCATATAGTGTATTTTTTAAACGTCAAATTGGATGATGTGAATAAGCTCATATTGCAGTGTCTATCCTGAAGAAGCAACTATTGCAAAACATGTTGAACTTCATATGATTTCAGGGTTGCTCATATATTTCAAAAAGGATAAGTCCGCCTTTCTGAACATGTTACCTCACACCCATATTTAGATTGTAAAATGTTCAGCATCAGGCCCCTCTCCCCCTTGTAAAAAGAAAGTTGGGGATCTTCTCCCTGCGCTCGCTGTCACTATTCAAAGGGAGCGTGTCCATGCGAGGCTCCACCCACACGGCCACATCATTGATTCCCAGATCCCTGTGAATCAATGAACTACAAGTACTGACACCCTTTCAATGAACTACCAGGGCACTGTTGAGCATGCTAGTACATTAAGCTTCCTGTCATTCGGTAACTGCCTGCCTGTATTGGAGGTATGGACAGACAGCTACGCAGACAGTCTGCAGGACTGTGGCATTACACGCAGATCTGCTGATTATGGGTACAATGCTCTACAAGCGCCTAACAAAAAAAAAAATAATACTAAAAAAATAATACTTTTTTTTTTTTTTTACCGGCAAAAAAAAAAAAGCTTTTATTTATATATTTTTTCTAAAGGTGAAATTTTTCTTTAAAAAAGTAAAGTGGCTTTGATGTATATATGCCAAAAAATTACAATATAATAAAATGGGGCAATCAGCACAAACAAAATTATTAAAATCAGTAAAAATTGTAAGCTGAACACTTCAGGTTAATCACATCACCTCAGATACATGTTAAAATAGAAATAAGCGCAGCGTAATAAAGATATTCATTTCCATCGATTAAAAGATAAAAATCCACTGAGGAACCGCAAGTCCCAGACTAAAGATGAAGACCACGTGAAAGGGTGAATCCAATCCACTAATGGTGAGTGACAATTCCTCCACCAGCTGGTAAATACGCGCTTACCAGATCGAGTGGACCCCCGAATACCAGGAAGTCAAACCCGCTTTGTCTCCTCAGGAGAGATCAATGGATCGCCAGCTTTCCAGTTGTGTGGAACAGCCCAAACTGATATATAAAATAAACATGATCTAAGTGCTCTCCGTTGATGCAGTTAAATAACATTTACTTAATAAAATGTGCACTCATAGTAACGAGTTGCCGTAACTATGTTTGTGCGCAACATATAATGCCGCAAAGCAAAATAAACAGAAAAAAAAACCCATGCATCAACAGTTGCATTTTTACGCACTGCACATCATACCAGCATTGTCGTGTGAATGGGGCACATAGAAAACTTTTTTTTTTTTTTTTTATGTGCTCTAGCAGTGATTTGCCTTTACCCAGCGCAGAAAAATGCAAGTCACTGCACATTTTGTGAACTAGTCCTCATTGAAGGCACTCTTGATGGGATGAGAAAATGCCTGTACTCAGCTGTGTTCATTTTTTACCAACTCACCATTTCTTTTTGCAGAAATGAAGCCCCAGAATCTCCATGAAGAGAATGTTCATTGTGCTTGACTATTGTTTTCAGATATTCCTCCATCTATCATTTAATGTACCAGTTCTTTGGTCGACAAACTATCTTGTGCACCTGCTGCAAATTTTCCTTCTGGGGTTTTTTGTGCATTAAAGGGTGATTTGATTTTGTTTCCATCTCAGAGAAAGGCTTTTTAATTGCAACTTTTCCATGAAGAACACTTCTGATAAGACTTCTCCGGGCTTTAGAGGCATCTATTGAGGTCCTTGGGCTTTCACTAGTTTTAAGCTAATAGCAGGGCTAGACATCTGACAGTTTAGAAGGCAAAGCTGGCCATATACTGTTGGATTTTTAATTAATTTTAGTTGGATTCTAATGTATGGTGAGATTAAATATGATTTGTACATTCCTCTACCTTGTATGACCAATGTGTTTTTTGGTCCATAATTTTACCTGTACATGCTTCTGCATAGGAGACTGATGTGGGATAACAACCTTGTTTCTGTGTAAACCTTTGCTATGGGGTGACATCTGAGGATTAAACCACCAACCACATCAACCACAACCTTGAGCAAATTGGAGAATGCTCTGCTGGGGTTTTTTTTGCCTTCCTCTGGATCAACTGTGGGTATAGAATGGGGTATATGGGATTGTATGATATATATATATGTATATATATATATATATATATATATATTTTTTTTTTTTATTTGTGGTTGAACTGGATGGACTTGTGTCTTTTTTCAACCTAACTAACTATGTAACTATGTAACCTTACCTATTTAGTAACTAACTTACTATTTCTTATTGTACATCACGGGACACAGAGCCATAGTAGTTACTATGTGGGTTATAGGCCACCTTCGGGTGATGGACACTGGCACATTATAATTAAAAAGTGAACTCCTTATATAACCCCTCCCACTGGTGGGAGTACCTCAGTTTTTGCCAGTGTCTAAGCTGTTAGTGCTTCTTGGGCAGTGCTTCACCAAGCCTCCATGGCTCAGATCTGCAAGGCCCGCAACTTGGTCTTCGGTCCATACATTTACCAGATTCTATCAAGTAGATGTAAAAGATCATGAGGATATCGACTTTGGACGCAGTGTACTGCAGGCTGCAGTATGAGTCCTCTACTCTCTTGGTGCCCTACTTTTATTGTGTCTCCCTCCCTTCAGTTGGCACTGCGATGGGACATCCCACATAGTAACTACTATGGCTCTGTTGAATAAAGTAAAAATAAATAAAGTCACCTGGATTTTTTGTATTTACAATCATCAAGCACTTTGAAATCTTTAAAGACTTTGTTTTGATTGATTGATTTTTGATGCATATTTTTGGGTTTTAGCACTTATATTTTTTGGACTGGTTATTTATTTTTAAATTTTTTGGGACTGGCCTTTTCTCATTTTCATTTTTACTGGATTGTAATATTTACATCTATGATATTGGAGTATCACGGTTTCTGATTCACTCGTTTATTTTTGGTATTATAACTTTTCACTCCCCAATGGAGTGAGCTATTATAGCTAGGAGTTCATTATATTGCATTAATGGTATATGCACATAACAGTCTCATTTAAGGCACACATCACCTAATAAGCGACTTGGGTCTCGCACCTTTCAGCATATAGGTAGCCCCATTTTACCCCTATTTTTTATCTATTACTATGGCCCTGTGTCCCGTGATGTACGATAAGAAAATAGGATTTTTATAACAGCTTACCTGTAAAATCCTTTTCTTTAAAGTACATCACAGGACACAGAGGTCCCTCCCTTCTTTAGTATACACGTGTATTGCTTTGCTACAAAACTGAGGTACTCCCACCAGTGGGAGGGGTTATATAGGTAGTGCACTTTTTAATTTAGGGCGTGCCAGTGTCCATCACCTGAAGGTGTCCTATAACCCACATAGTAACTATTACTATGGCTACTATGGCTCTGTGTCCCGTGATGTACTTCAAAGAAAAGGATTTTACAGGTAAGCTGTTATACAAATCCTATTTTTCCCTTGCCCAGTTTTACTCCCTCTAAACAGCTGTCTGTTTCAATTAATTGACCTACACAATATGTCATTAATCATTAGAACTAATTTGATATGTTTGTTTTATATGTATGCTTTTCATAAAATGAACACCTCTAAACCCCAGAAAAACTCAACCAAACCTGCTGTCACGTGTTCTCCATAGTCCCCCCTTCTGGCATGGTAATGATTATGTCATCATGATGTCATCCTGGCAGACTTCAGAACCGAGCGAGGGCTTAAAGCGGGGTTTCACCTTCAAAAATTTTTTTTTAAAAGTCAGCAGCTAAAAAAAAAAGTTGCTGCTGACTTTTAATAAGTACACTTACCCTCCCAGGGCGCCTGCGATGTCCTTCGTGGAGGCCGAGATGTCCCTCGGCGAACCGGATCCAGCGCCGCCATCCTCCGTAAGGGAAACAGCTTCACGCGGCCTACTGCGCATGCGCGAGTCGGCGCGCGGCCTACTGCGCATGGGCGAGTCGGCGCGCGGCCTACTGCGCATGCGCGCGTGTCATTTGTGAATGGGGAACGCGGTGTGTTGTGGGACACAGTTCCCATAACACACCGCGCCCCATTCACCTAAAGACGGAAGAAGAGAAGATCACCGCGGCGCTGGAGGAGGCAGATTAGGACGATCTGCCTAGCAACAGCCATTTCTGGTAAGTTTTTAAATTGTTACTAACATTTTAACTAGTTTTCATTTTCAGGGTGTTCCACCACTTTAAGTAAGGGGATGGACTTTTCTGAAGACAAATATACTGGTGTCTACATTACCAGGAGACAAGCTGGATGCAGTTTTGGTAGAGTGCCGTTGTGCTCATAAGTTTACATACCCTGGCAGAATTTATGATTTCTTGGCCATTTTTCATAGAATTTGAATAACACAAAAACTTTTTTTTCACTCATGGTTAGTGTTTGGCTGAAGCCATTTATTATCAATCAACTGTGTTTACTCTTTTTAAATCATAATGGCAACAGAAAATACCCAAATGACCCCTTTTAAAAGTTTACATACCCTGGTGATTTTGGCCTGATAACATGCACACAAGTTGACACAAAGGGGTTTGAGTGGCTATTAAAGGTAACCATCCTCACCTGTGATCTGTTTGCTTGTAATTAGTGTGTGTGTATAAAAGGTCAATGCGTTTCTGCACTGCACTGACATTTCTGGTTTCTGAGTCATGGGGAAAGCAAAGGAATTGTCAAATAATCTGTGGGAAAAGGTAGTTGAACTGTATAAAACAGGAAAGGGATATAAAAAGATATCCAAGGAATTGAGAATGCCAATCAGCAGTGTTCAAACTCTAATTAAGAAGTGGAAAATGAGGGGTTCTGTTGAAACCAAACCACGGTCAGGTAGACCAACTAAAATGTCAGCCACAACTGCCAGGAAAATTGTTTGGGATGCAAAGAAAAACACACAAATAAATTCAGGTGAAATACAGGACTGTCTGAAAACATGTGGTGTGTCTGTTTCAAGATGCACAATAAGGAGGCACTTGAGGAAAGATTGGCTGCATGGTCAAGTCACCAGAAGTATCCCACTTCCAATACGCCAAACGGCACAGAGACGAGCCTCAAACCTTCTGGCACAAAGTCATTTGGAAAGATGAGAACAAAATTTAGCTTTTTTGCCACAACCATGAATGCTACATTTTGAGAGGAGTCAACAAGGCCTATGATGAAAGGTATGGAGGTGGATCGCTGATGTTTTGGGGATGTGTGAGCTACAAAGGCACAGGAAATTTGGTAAAAATTGTTGGCAAGATCAATGCAGTATGTTATCAAAAAATACTGGAGGAATATTTGCATTCATCAGCCAGGAAGCTGCGCATGGGACATACTTGGACATTCCAACATGACAATGATCCAAAACACAAGGCCAAGTCGACCTATCATTGGCTACAGCAGAATAAAGTGAAGGTTCTGAAGTGGCCATCTCTGTCTCCTGACCTCAATATCATTGAGCCACTCTGAGGAGATCTCAAATGTGTAGTTCATGCAAGACAGCCTAAGAATTTACAGGAACTGGAGGCTTTTGCCAAGAGGAATGGGCAGCTTTGCCATCTGAGAAGAGCCTCATCCACAAATACCACAAAAGACCTCAAGCTGTCATTGATGTTAAAGGGGGCAATACACAGTATTAAGAACGTTTGATCAGGGTAATTTGAATAGTTCCTGTTGCCATTATGATTTAAAAAATGTATACACAGTTGATTGATAATAAATGGCTTCAGCCAAACACTAACATGAGTGAAAGAAAAGTTTTTGTGTTATCATTCATATTCTCTGAAAAATGGCCAAGAAATCATAAATTCTGCCAGGGTATGTAAACTTATAAGCACAACTGTTTATGGGGATTTAATGTAGACCTATTTTTAAATAATATATATATATATATATTAGATACAGGAGAACATTCAAATATTGTATTGCTTCACTTGTTGCATAATATGTTGAACTGTAACTTATGCTTTTTTACCTGAACTAATGTGCCTTTACACTATTAAATACATTTTATATATATATATATATATATATATATATATATATATATATATATATATATATATATATACTTTTTCTTTTTTGCACATAAAGAAAGCTTAACTAATAGTTATAATTATAGATGAAGTATAAACTTAGGAAGTGATAAGTACTTACACCGCATTGTTTACAGTGAATACATGTATTATCTTATCACAGTAAAGGTGCACATTTAGTTTCCTTTTAATTCTGCTGAAGTGAGCACCACTAATCTCTAAATAGCAAGTTCAAAAGACAGTCAGTTTTACCATTTATTCTTCTGTCACTTATGGGCTACATTTGTGTGCAAAGTAAAAAGTGAAATATTGCAATGGCTCTGAATTATTTATATTTTTGTCTACGTTTACTGTTTTAATGTCTTACTTATCTTTAACTCCTACAGTGATAAAATGTTGTCTTTAAAATGGAAGATTATTACTATCAGATGAACCTTCCCAAGTGTCTTCTGTATACCATTTGTCTCAGATGTACATACAGTAGGCTATCTGATGGGAAAAGTTCTGGATGAACACAGAAACTGGTGATTTCTCAATTGCAGCGCTGCCATCTACCAAAACATAATATGCTCTTGTAAAGTATAAAATATGTCTTAACCTGTAACAGTACCACATTATTAACCTAAATTCGAATTGCTTATATTATTTTTTGTCTTAAAATACATGTATCTTTTTTGTATACAGTTGTGCTCAAAAGTTTGCATACCCTGGCAGAAATTGTTATATGTTGACATTAATATTAAAAATATGACTGATCGTGCCAAAAAACTGTCTTTCATTTTGAGGATAGTAATAATATGAAGGCAATAATTATCACATAGTTGTTTGGCTCCTTTTTAAATCACAATGATAACAAAAATCACCCAAATGGCTCTGATTAAAAGTTTACATACCCTGGAATGTTTGGCCTTGGTACAGACACACAAGGTGACAAACATAGGTTACAATGGCAATTAAAGGTTAATTTCCAACATTTGTGGATTTTTAAATTTCAATTAGAGTCTGTGTACAAATTGTCAATGAGTTTGTTAGCTCTTACGTGAATGCACTGAGGAGACTAGATATTGAGCCACGGGGAGGAGATAAGAACTGTCAAAAGACATGCATAAAAAGGTAGTTAACCTTTATAAAGATGGAAACGGATGTAAAAGGATATCTAAAGTCTTAAATTTGCCAGTCAGTACTGTTCAATCACTTATTAAGAAGTGGAAAATGTGGGGATCTCTTGCTACCAAGCCAAGGTCAGGTAGGCTAAGAAATATTGCAGCCACAACTGCCAGAATTGTTCAGGATACAAAGAAAAACCTCTGGAGAAATACAGGCTGCTCTGGGAAAAAAATGGTTTGGTTGGTTGTTTTTAAGGAGCACAATACAACGATACTTGAACCAAAAATTATCTGAATGGTCTAGTTGTCAGAAAGAAGTCGCAACTGCACCAACGCAACAAAAAAGCCCAGTTACTACATGCCCGACAACACCTTGACATGCCTTACTGATTTTTTGTGGCATTGGTGCAGTAGATGCTTCTTTCTGGCAACTCGACCATGCAGATCATATTTGCTGAAGTATTGTTGCATTATGCTCCCTAACCACATCTTGTCCGTCCTAAAGCAAAAATGGCCAGGTGGTTGTTTAATTGTTGCAACTTGATGTCATATGATGTCCTCCACAAAATGCCGCTCGTGCTCGCCTGGCGATAGGTGGTGCGGTGTGTCGCTCGGACACACCACATCTCCGATCACAGTAAAGAGCCTATGTTGTAGGCTCTTTACCATGTGATCATCTGTGTCCAATCATAGCTGATCAAAATGTAACTAGGAAGTGCCAGTTATCTGCATTCCTCTGCTCACACTGACGGCATGTAAGTAGAGGAGAGTCGATAAGCGGCTTTCCTGACTGGAGATCTGTGCTGATAATCAGTGTAATAATTATCAGTGCAGCCCCACCAGTGCCCATCAGTGCTGCATATCAGTGCTGCCCATCAATGGCTGTCAGAGCAGCCTCATCAGCACACATCAATGACAGAGAAAACTTAATTATTTACTAAATTTTATAACAGAAACTAAGAAAAACTTTATTTATTTTTTCCAAATTTTTGGTCTTTTTTAATTTGCTTAGCCAAAAATATAAAATTCAGTGGTGATTAAATAACACCAAAAGAAAGCTCTATCTGTCTCAAAAAATGTTTTGGATACAGCATTGCATGGCTGCACAATTGTCATTCAAAATACCATAGTGCTGAAAGATGAAAATTGGCATGGGCAGGAAGGGGTAAAAGTGCCCGGTATTGAAGTGGTTAAAAACAACCACAGTCTTTTTCCAAAGCGGCCTGTATTTCTCCCAAGGTCACCTTTGGGTTTTTCTTTGTATCCCTAACAATTCCCTTGGCAGTTGTGGCTGCAATCTTTCTTGGTCTACCTGACCTTGGCTTGGTATCAAGAGATACCCAAATTTTCCACTTCTCAATAAGTGATTAAACAGTGTCCATGAAGTTTTCCAAAAAAAGTGCATAAATCTTTGCAATCACTAATGTTCATGCACAAACATGTCATCCAGCTCCACAGGACCAGCACTCACCTTCTATAAAGGACCTAGACTAATTATGATATTTCAGGGGTTTCGCTCAATCCAAGTGTAGTGCTTTTCCAGTGCGTTCACTCCAGCCAGGAATACTGTTTAAGGCTTATTGGCCCACTTTTTTTTATTTAAGAAAGAAAGTAAAATGTTCTACAAAACAAAAGGTTGAGTGGTTTCCACTATGACTTCAAACACGAAAATAAACAACTAACCTCCTGTCTCACTCTGGCAGCGCCACTGCTCAGACCTCAAACTGAACTATGATCAACCCTGTGGCTATAAAGGATGTTCACACCTGCACACACACAGCCTTCTGGTCTCTGGTAAAACCTGGACACAGGAACTGAAGCTTCTTTCCTCCCAAAGCTATTCGAAGCCTCTGAATTGCAGACCCCAATCTAGGCAATACACTCCCAGAGAAAACTGAAAAAGGGTAAGAACTCTGTGTGCCTTTACCTTTTCTAACACAGTGACATGGCCTAGTGCTGTCACATTCCCCTCCCGTCCAGATCCAGAGTGAGGAACACAAGACTTTTGCTTGTGCCACCTACCACCCAGATGGGCCCAATCCTGTCTGGCCCCCCTTTTCCTCTATAAAGTAAAATTTTGCTCTCTGTGCCCCAATGCATTCTTCTTGTGTTATACACACTTATTGTGATCCCAGAGTTGAAAATTAAAGTATCTTAACTAACACAAAGCCCGAACTACATGTAAATGTCCCTACTTTGAGGTTATTTCCCACAAAATCATAGCATGGCTACTACATTGAAAACTTGTAAAGAATATAGTGTGGAAGTTTAAAAAAAAAAAAAAGTATGGTGTGGGAACATGTTTGTTATGCGTTTTGGGTGGTACAAAAATGTGTAGCAATCAACATGTAGTTGTAGACATTAATTCATATTTAAGTGTCTAGAGACGGCCTAAACTTTCAACTTCGCTGTCTGGGAAAAAAAGTGTTTGTTGTCACAAATGTCTGTAACCATTCAAAAACTGGGAATGTTCCAATGGCTGGAAAGTGCTATAAGCTACAGCCTATCTACAGGCTTATTTAATGTGTCCCAGAGAACTTGTACAGAAATATGAAGCCAAATTTAATCTGGGTGCTGGAAACACCATTCAAATTTTGTCCACTTTATTGCTCTGTAACCACGGTATAACTGTCTGCAGACCACTGGCTGAAAAACAGAGGGGTCATTAAGTGACCCTGTCTCTTCAGATTTGTTCTGGAGCCAAAATGTACTTAAGTGGGCTTTTCAGTTAAAATATAATGTGTAATCTTTTTTTGCCGCAGCTCAGAAAAGAATGCATAAGAGTTTATTTCTGAAAGAGATTAATGGGATTGAGATCGGTTTGAGCATGTTAAAAATGCATGTGATAAATGATATCACTCTGTAATTTCAGTTTAAACATATGCAAAGGATGTAATTTTTATCTTTTTCCACTGTAAATCATCAACATGTTTTACTATAGTCATTTATTTCCGTGCAGAAATTGAATACACTTCAATATAAATAAAGTTGAAGCTACAGTTCTAATGTGGCTGCTCGCTTAATTTTTATGAATAATTTGTTGAAAATAGTTACAATTTACATTTACTTTACTTCCAAAAATACTACATGAATAGCTTTGTTTCTACTTTTCAAATAATTTTTTTTTATTATTATTAAAGAGCGCATTACAAGTAAGGCAGAGATACAGCAACGACATAGAACAAAAAAAAATAATCCATGGCATAATGACTCAGATTATTCCACACTCCAAAATATTCCTGTTTCCCCACCTTGCAATCTATGGAGTATGGTTCAGTGGTATAGTGGATGCTACAATGGAGCAATCACCACCGTGAGATGGTCTGTCAAATTAAATATACATCTACCATGTTGCAATCCGAGTTGTCTGGTCCCTGCCCTGTGTGTGCTCCTATTTCATAAATAAAAGATAAGGAGGAAAAAGAAAAAGATAGGGACGTTTCCAGAAGCGAAGAAAGCTGTAGGAAGATCAAGATTAAATATAAGGTGAAAGGGAGGGGTGTTGGGAATGGGGGGATGTAAGGATGGTGTGGGGGTCCGGCAGCAATAGGATTACATTCACCAGTGACGTGCATGAGTCAGGTAGTGATTGGTTTCTCATTGTCTGAGGAATCTCACTCCCTCATCAGATAATAGGAACATGTTCCATAGCCTCCACATCTTAGAGTGCCTCTCTTGTTTATTTTGGCCCGTGAGGACTAAGTCCTCTAGTTTCTTAATGTTCTCCACCCTGCTAATCCAGGTCCCAATAGTGGGTGGCATATTGTTTTTCCAAAACAGTTGGATGCAGGATTTAGCAGCATTCAGTAAGTGTTGTATAATTGATTTTTGGTATTGTTTTACTGGAATCTCTGTAACATGGAGAAGAAAGAAAGGTGGACCCTCCATAATTTTATGATCTGTGAATTTTTTAATGATGTATTTTATAGTTGTCAAAGTGTTTCAACCGGGGCAAGACCAAAAAATGTCAAGGAGTGTCCCACGTTCCACCCAGCATCTCCAGCATCTATCTGTGGTGTTTTTTTGTGAATTTTGTGAATTTGTGTAGAAGCTGAGGTGTATAATACCACCTAGTTAGGATTTTGTAGTTAGATTCCTGTGTTTTCATACAGATTGATGATTTTAATGAGAATCTGAGTATGTTTTGTATTTGGTTTGTCGTGAAGGATCATTGTAGGTCGGCTTCCCATTTCTGTAGAAACGAGAGGTGTGGTTGGCCAGGGGAGTTGAGTAACGTATACATCTTGGATAACACTTGTGGCAATGGTCCCTCATCTAGACAGTAGTCCTCAAAAGTAGTCAGGGTATGGTTAAAGTGGTCTGGGTTTGCTAGAGAATGTAGAAAATGGTGTAAGTGAATGACACTCCAGAAAGGCAACCAGAGGCGATATGCTTCTGCCGTCAATGCCTGTAGGGGAGGCCACTCATTTCCCTCCAGGAAGTGGGATGCATGGTCATATCCCGCTAAGGCACGTTTCAGATTTTTCAAGTCCTGTTTCAGATTTTTCAAGCAAAACTGAGAGTGATGGCTCCTGGGGGGGAAGGGAGCTGGAGGATTTAGGTCTGAAAGACATTTGGCGTCTGAGGAACCCTGGGATAAGGGGTTATTCCTGCTTCTCCAGCACATACTCCACACTGTCAAGAATTGATATGTTGCTTGGTAACGATGAGCTGATGGCTATGATAGACAATATTAGGTACAGGCCTAGAGGCCTTTCTGATCATTCCCCTGTGACAGCCTCAATGGAGGTGGGGATGAGATCTACTTACCGCGAGTGGAGAATTAATCCCTCCTGGCTGGAGTTAATGGGACAGCCCCAAGAGGTCCTGGACGCTCTGAAGGAATGTATCAAGTGGAATAGAGGATCGGCTCCCCAGGGGGTAGTCTGGGACACAATTAAAGCTATCTTATGGGGGTTACTGAGATTTCAAAGATAAAAAAACTGTCAAGAGAAGGGGAGGTAACCGCAGAGAATAACTTATTATCTGCAGAAGCTGCTTACATAAGCAATCCAACACCTGTAAACTTTAGAACATGGACAGAGGCTCAAGGGGCCTATCGGGTAGTCCTGTTGGGTAAAGCTGAACAAAAATACATCTTTCAGAAACAAGTTGCCTTTGGGGAGGGGGAAGGAATAAGCAGGATGCTTGCCCATCTAATTAGAACTAACTCCCCTTCTTCGACGGTTCCACTGATTAAAACAGGAGCGGGTAGGACTTCTACATATACTCCCGAGATAGTGGATACTTTCCGGGAATACTACGAGCGGTTATACCATATCGTAGCTATGGGGAGGTGCTTCTACCCGAACTGTTGGAGGTATTTAATGCCTCGGCCCTGGAGGGAGAACTCCCCAAGTCAATGATGGAATCAACCATAATAGTGATCCCTAAGGAGAATAAGAATCCACTTTCACCCGCTTCATATAGACCCATCGCGCTCCTGAACTCAGACATGAAGGTGTTAGCAAAGGTCCTGGCAGCTAGGTTAAATAGGCTTTATTCCGGGTAGGTCGACCAGTTTAAATATCAGACGCCTTTTTTGAACCTCCAACTACCTGTTGAAGATGGGGGCAATAGGCCGTCCTTTCCTTGGGATTCCCTAGAAACACGTATTAAGGATTGCTGAGGGGGACGAGGCAGGGGTGCCCTCTGTCACCCCTCCTCTTCGCCCTCGCAATCGAACCTCTGGCCCTTTCTTTAAGATCATCTCCAGAAATAAAAGGGTTTAAACGAGGGGACTTAGAGGAAAAAGTAATACTGTATGCAGATGATCTCCTCCTACTGCTTAATGACACGCAGGAGTCACTACGGGAGACCATGGGTATAATTAAAGACTTTTGCCGCTTGTCAGGACTGAGAATAAACTGGGAAAAATCGAATCTACTACCTATAGACCCTTTAGTCCTCCCCCTACCACACGAAGCAGAGCAACTCCAAATAGTACAGAAAATTAAATATTTAGGTATTACCATTTCGAGAGACCCTAAACATTTCATTATAGAAAACCTAGTCCCACTTTTGAATAAATTCAAAGGAAAAATCCAAATTTGGAAAAAACTCTCCCTATCAGCAGCAGGCTGGTGTAATTTAATAAAAATGGTGCTTATGCCACAACTGTTATACATACTTCATAATTCGCCAATATGGATCTATAAAAAGTGGTTTATCAAGGTAGAGACCATATTTAGAGAACTAGTATGGAAAGGGGGAATCTCTCGGATAAGTCTTAGTACATTACAACTCCCAACTGGGTCAGGAGGAGTAGCCCTGCCGCATCCTTTTAGATATTTTTTGGCAGCTCAGCTGCAGCATCTGGGGGGTTGCGAAGTCGAGAAAGAGGGCAAGAGTGGAAGATCCTCCTCTATAAAGCCTCACACAACTCTTTGATTGAGATATTAGAGGCAGGGACCTTCCATAAGGGGCTCCCTACCCAGGACTTAATGGCTAGGGTATGGGGCACTGCAAAAAAAAATGTTGGGATATAGAGGTTTTACGGCTTTCTCCCCGTTATGGGAGAATACCAACTTACGCGAAGTACAAAAGTTGGGGACTGTCAGAGAATGGGAGAGAGCAGGCCTAAAATATATTGCTCAGATCTATCACGAGTGGTACCTATGATTGGATGTCCTTTTAGTTTCGGGGGTATAGTATCAAAACACCACAGTGCTCCTTTCAGGAGGGTCTAAGTCTGGGCATTTTCCAATTGTGTCCAAAGTTTATTCTTGTAGTGCCTGTTCCAATCTATAATTCTTTCCAAATGTACAGCTAGGTAATAATTATGCAAGTCAGATAGTGCTAATCCTCCAAAATGTTTTGGTAAGGTGAGGTAGCGTCTGGGTAGCCGGGGTTTCTTATTAGCCCATATGAATTGAATAAAGAGTGAGTGGGCTTGTTTAAAGTATTGTGACGGTATTTTTATTGGGAGGGTTGGAATAGATATAAAAATGTGGGTAGTATGCACATCTTGAATAGGTTACATCTACCAAACCAAGAGTGTAGCCCCCTTGTTCCATCTGTCTAGTGTGTTGCGGGTCTTGGTCAGTAAGGGGGGAAGTTAAGTTCAAATGTACGGATAGCTCCTTAGGTATATACAGTAAGTTCCCAAGTATTTCAGAGCGGAGTTCGTCCACTTGAACTTAAACTTGAACTTCGCCTGTAGCGTCTCCAGGAGGGCGGGTGTTACCCCAATTCCCATTGCTGCTGATTTGTCAAAATTAATCTTCAAGTCAGAGAGCCCCCTGTACGTGTCAAATTCTTTAAGAAGGTTGGGTAGGGATATCGAAGGATTGGTAATGAAAAACATAAGATCGTCTGCATGCGCAGATATCTTAATTACTGAGAGTCACTCCCTCAATGTCCGGGTTTCGGCGGACTGTACAGATGAAAGGCTCGAGAGAAATTACAAACAGAAGAGGGGATAGCGGGCATCCCTGTCTAGTGCCATTTGTGATGGAGGAGTGGCTAACAGTCCATTAGCCTTGACTTGTGCCGTGGGCGTAGAATATATTTTCTCAATCCATGTGAGCATATTGGCCCCTAACCCTATGTGTTTGAGTACCAAGAACATAAACGTCCAATTAACTCTGTCGAATGCTTTCTCAGCGTCTGTGCTAAGAAAGATACAGGGTGTTCGGTTGTCAGATACCTCATGGACCAGGTTTAGTACTTTAGTGGTATTGTCTCTAGCTTCCCTGGTCGGTATAAAACCCACCTGGTCCAGATGTACTATTTTTTGTATGTGTTGTGCCAGTCCAAAGGCCAGGATCTTTGTAAATAGCGTAAGATCTATGTTTAACAGAGAGATAGGTCTATAGTTACCACAGGAAGTCGGGTCTTTAGCTTCTTTAGGGATGACGGTTATGTGGGCTCTCAGTGTATCGTTGGGGAAATTTGTGTTTGAACTAAGGGCGTTGAACAACTTTACCATATATGTTTCTATTTTTGAGAGAAAAGTTTGGTAGTATTGCAGGTCAAAGCCATCAGGTCCTGGTGCTTTACCTGGTTTCATCTCTCCCACCGCCTTCTGCACTTCTTCTATTGTGATGGGGGTGTCTAATTCCTCTCTTATCTCACTAGAGAGCTGGGGGAGTTGGGAAGCCGCAACGTACTCGTCCATTGTCAATCTTGATGTTGACCTATTTTGTAAGTTATAACGGGAGGCATAGTAGTCTCTGAACTTCTGTGCTATTTTAGAGGGTAGAACTATCTTTTGACCGAGGGAGATATGATTTGAGGTATATATGTGGTTGCCTTGACTTCGCCTACCGTCTTTGCTAATAGCTTGCCAAATTTATTTCCTGATTCGTAGATAAGTTTGCAGCCACGCTGAAGTGTCGCTTTGGCTTTGTAATGCAGTAGGTCTACCTTCTGTCTTCTGAACAACAGTAGGTCATTTTCTAGCCACTTGCCGACCGGCTCCTGTACATATACGTCAGCACTTTGAAGATGGATATCTCGGTAGCGGCAGCAGCTGGTGCCACAACCGAGGTATCCATCTCTTCAGGAGCCTGTCGTGTTTACGATAATTGTGGTCTCTGCGGTGGATGCACCGCAAGATCACCGTTATAAGCGGCGGGAGAGGAGCCACCCCCCCTCCCGCCGCTCTCCCGTGCTTACTGGAGCCGTCAACAGCAGCGGAGGCGATCAGGTCCTTGTCGTGGCTGGGTATGGAGACGAGTGAGGGGAAGATGGCCCCCACCTGTCTCCATACCATAGCAGGGCGGAAGCGACGTCAAAACGTCAGCTCCCCCATGCGTCTTAAAGGGCGATTTTTTTGTTGTCATTTTTTCAAATGACACATTTTTTTTTTGCATTTAAGTCCAAATATGAGATCTGAGGACTTTTTGACCCCAGATCTCATATTTAAGAGGACCTGTCATGCTTTTTTTCTATTACAAGGGATGTTTACATTCCTTGTAATAGGTGTAAAAGTGACACAATTTTTTTTTTTTAAAAAAACAGTGTAAAAATTTATAAAATCAAGTAAAATAAATAAGATTTTTTTTTTTTTTTAAAGCGCCCTGTCCCGACAAGCTTGCGTGC
The DNA here is from genome assembly GCA_028564925.1 of Lithobates sylvaticus. NCBI lineage: Eukaryota > Metazoa > Chordata > Amphibia > Anura > Ranidae > Lithobates > Lithobates sylvaticus. Next base: position 169,309,030 of record CM053026.1, read on the forward strand.
AGAAGGGAACGCATACGTGAGTAGCGCCTGCATATGAAAACGGTGGTCAAACCACACATGTGAGGTATCTCCACAATCATTAGAGCGAGAGCAATAATTCTAGCCCTAGACCTCCTCTGTAATGCAAAACATGCAACCTGTAGAATTTCTTAAACATCGTCTGTGGAGATTTTTAAGGTTAAAAGTTTGACGCCATTCCACAACAGAACTTCTAAGGACAAGGTACTGTTCAGCATGCAGGATTCTAGGAACAAGTGAGCAAAGTGCACAACATGACTCCCAGGGACAAGGATGAGGGGACCAATGCCCAAGAAGATGATGAGTAGGGAAGAATGATTTGTCCCCAGGGCAGGAAATTGGCTTGGCTCATAGAGAAAGCTGTGACTTTGATCCATTGCACTGCAGGGTAGCTTAGTAAAAGGTGTTTGGAATTATAACTGAAGAGTAAGGTAATTGATGCACAATGCACTATTTAAAATTCAAGTTTTGCTTACTGTTAACAGTGAGTGATCCAACCTTTTGTTAAAGTGGTTGTAAACCCTTACAAACCACTTTGGCCTACAGGTAAGCCTAGATTAAGGCTTACCTGTAGGTCCAATAAATATATCGATATTTAGAAAAAAAGAGGCATCGCTGTCTAAGGTGCATGCGCCGTAGACATCGGCGCGCAGGCGCACTACGCATGCCGAGATCGCGGCGATATGCCGCTTTCGTGCGCATGCGCAGGAGTGACGCCATCGCCGATCCAGCGAATGACAGCGATAGAGCGGCGAGACCCGGAAGTCACTCCGGGCTTGATGGCGGCGGAGAAGGTCGTGGATGAGGACCGCTTCGGGGGCTTCGTTCCCAGGTAAGTTATTCATAATGAGCTAGTATGCTATGAATACTAGCTCATTATGCCTTTGCCTTGCAGTTTCCTTTTTTTTTTTTTTTGGGAGGAGGCTTTACTTCCTCTTTAAAGGGCTTGACCTAAAGTATTATGCTTCTTTCTTAACATAGTATTTTTATATGTCTGCATTTATTGATGTATTAGTATTATTTTGACATGCACATAATACTAAAAAAAAAACAAGAATTACAAGAACGTGGAAATTATGTTTGGATTTAAAATTAAAAAGGTATACCTAGTTTGAAAAAAAAAATCACATCTCTGTCATTGCATAAAACCTATTTCTGTATTGATTTTAACTTACATGATCTATGATATTGGAAAGGAGTCGTTTAATGAGAAGTGGAAATGAGAAAACATGCCCAGAATTCCATTTTGATAGAATCATCAAAGGTATGGCATTCAGTATATATTGATGGCTTGGCATTTCCTCTGGATGACATGGCATCATAAATGTTCACAACTGCTTGCCAATGCCTCAAAAGAAGTAAATGTACATTGTGAAGAGATGTAAAGTAAATCATTTAGTTCCATGATGTCTATATTGCTGTTGGTGTGAGCTGGATTTAGTGTTTCTACCTTCCATTATTCCCTACATGCAATAGATCAACATCATATTCTGCGCCCATTTTTCAGCATGCTTGGCAGTTATTTTCCCAGAGGCAGATAATTCACTTATCTTCACAACCTGCCAGACGGCTATTGTTTTTTGGAAATAAAGATGACATATTTTAAATGTGGAATGAATTTTTGCAGGCACAGATGAGAAAAATATTGTTAGGATGGTAGTTTAGGAGGTGATGTTATGTTGACTTGATAGCATCTATTTTCCATAGCCCTATATATAAGACATTATTGATTTTGGATCAAAAATGCCTGGGTTTTTTATTCAGCCAGTTATTCATTTGTGAGTTGTCCTCATCTAAAGGGAATTATGATTATAGCTCGTCATTTTTGCTTAGTGCTGTTCGTGCTATGAAGATCTTTTTGGTGCCTTCTGTTGCATATTTTGGCGATCTTTGTAAACCAAATACTGGTATCAATTTGGAGCACAGAAAGAACTGATGTTGACCATGGTAGTCAGTTAGATTTAGTTTTTTAGTGTTGGTTACAGCAATGAGAGATAACAGCTGATTAACTGTGAAGTGAAACAAATATTCTCTGTATTTAAACTTATCCCTTTGTGTATGCCCCAAATTTTGTGTTAATAAAATTTCCATCACTGTGCCTGTCCTGTCATCATGAAATCTCTTTTCTTTCTGCAGAATACAAGCACTGAAAGGAATCTCCCATGTCTGTTCAGATTGTATTGGTTGGCAGTAGAATATTCAAGATATGTTAACCTTATAGATCAGCCTCCTCTAATGCCCCGTACACATGTCCGATCGGACCATGTTGTCGGAAATTCCGACCGCGTGGGCTCCATCGGACTTTTTCCGTCGGAATTTCTCGTGTGTAGCGAATTCCGACGGACAAAGTGCCACGCATGCTCAGATCACATTACAAGACCAAAGCTATTGGCTACTAGCCTCTACGTAGTCCTGTCGTACGCAACGAATGTCACCACGTTCAGGATGATCGGATTATCCGACAACTTTGTTGGACCGTGTGTATGCAACACCAGTGTCGGACGAAATCCGTCGGAAAAAATCAGACGGATTTTGTGGTCGGAATTTCCGACCGTGTGTATGGGGCATTAGACATTTACCCAGAACAAATATGCAGATAAAGATTTTTGACTTTTCTGATCTGCATACCTGTTTTGGGTAAATTACAGATACAAGTGAGTTATAATAATGGCCAGGACACAGAAAAGAAGATCAACGGTAGCCCCATATTTCTTCTTTATCATTTTTTCTTAAAGGCCTCCTTCACACTGATCAGTTTTTCTTCTGCTTTTGCCTTACCAAAAACAGAAGACCATTAAATCCTGTAATGCATGCTGCATTTTTGATGCATGTTTGGTGTCTTAAAAAAATGCATCTCCCCATTGATGGTGCGCTTTTGGAGTCCTTTTTTTACAGGTCCAAAGTGTACCAGAAGATCGGCAAAGATGCCTTTGTGTTTTTGCAATGAAGCAGTGTAAGAGCAGCCTAAAGAGCAGTTCCATGCAGCAGTTGAAATTCATGAACTACCTTAGTTAACTAAGAATTATTGCAGCATTGCTAGGATTCAGAGGGTCCATTAAATTGATTAAAAATATCATTGTCACCAATCTGTTATAGTCTGAATTTCCACACTTTACTTATTTTTATAGTGCAGCCTTGCTTCTAAGAGGTGGCTTGATTTTTTTGATCATTTCATTATGTTTCATCATTTCATTATGTTCTCTGCTATTCACAGCAGAATTGTCTTGCTAAGTGTCAAGCTGAAAGGCCCACATAGGGGCTGTCCTATCACCTGCCTGAACGAAATGCTAATACCAAACTGTAAGTAAAAATCAGGTATTTTTAAGACAAAAATATTTATTAACAGAATGATTTTCCTTCCTCCAGCAGCTTGGACAGTGTGCCAGCCCTGACCTCAACCAGAGGTTAGGTCAGCCCCTATAGGGACCTTACAGCTTGACATAGAGCTTTATGAGTGGTCTTTAATCTGTATTCTATGTCTTCAACTGCACAAAACCTCAATTTTTGGTGTGTGAGCGGGTCTTCTTACTTATCTTGCTAACTTCCTCCAACCAGTGGCGCCAACCAGTCCTGCACGGGCGCTGCCCCCCCTATTCATGTGTCTGGCCCACTGATCTATATGCAGACGCATGGATTCCATTTTTTTTTTTTTTTTTGAAGCACGTGCCAGAGGCTCTAATAGGCTTCAAAAAAAGCCCACCCAGTTGTGTGACAGACCTGTCACCCGATTGGCCGTAAGGAGATTTGATCGGATTGGCCACCAGGAGGAGGAGAGAGGAGACGCAGGGGAACCAAGAAAGCAGCTGCCCGCAACCTGGCGAGAAGCCGCTGCCGTTTGAGCACTGCCCGCGAGATGGGGTAAGTGTGGAGCCCCGACTACTGACTGACCGACAGCCACTACCTCCAACTGTACATGGTATATTACAAATAAGATTCAAACTTCAAAGGCAGATTTGATTCTTTGTGTTTGGCTTTGTCCTGTGTCAAACTCAGACCCCTCTGGTTGAGAGTAACTCAATTTATTTAACAACTACTTAACATACCCAGTATATGTGGTCCAACTGTACACCTAAATCAAAATACCCTGTGGATAATGCAACATTTTCACCATAGATTATACATTTTATCCTATAAACCTACACGTGAGGCTAAAGGTTGTCAACAGAAATTTAGCAAAATTTGCAAATCTTAAATCACATCCCAAACCTTTCACAACACTATTAGCCCAATATTTCCATATACTTCCTAAATTATTATATGGCCAGATTAAACATATGATTTGTCCCCTGTACATTATATAGTAAAAGAAATGTTTGGTGCACTAATGCCATGGTCTCCAAGTTTTTCACATTCCAACAAAATCTCATCTTGGAAGAAAAATGCAAATATGACAATGTTTTTGTATTAAAGATGCTTTAAATTGATTATGTACGTACGTTCATGCCCTGACAGAATTTATGATTTCTTGGCCATTTTTTCAGAGAATATGAATGATAACACAAAAACTTTTCTTTCACTCATGGTTAGCGTTTGGCTGAAACTATTCATTATCAATAAACTGTGTTTACTCTTTTTAAATTGTAATCACCACAGAAACTACCCAAATGACCCTGGAATTTTTTTTACATACCCCAGTTCTTAATACTATGTATTGCCCCCTTTAACATCAATGACAGCTTGAAGTCTGTTGTGGTATTTGTAGATGAGGCTCTTTACCTTCTCAGATGATAAAGCTGCCCATTCCTTTTGGCAAAAAGCCTCCAGTTCCTGTAAATTCTTGGGCCGTCTTGCATGAACTGCACGTTTGAGATCTCCCCAGAGTGGCTCAATGATATTGAAGTCAGGAGACTGAGATGGCCACTCCAGAACCTTCACTTTATTCTGCTGTAGCCAATGACAGGTCGACCTGGCCTTGTGTTATGGATCATTGTCATGTTGGAATGTTCAAGTACGTCCCATGCGTAGCTTCCTGGCCAATGAATGGAAATGTTCCTCCAGTATTTTTTAATAACATACTGCATTCATCTTGCCATCAATTTTGACCAAATTTCCTGTGCCTTTGTAGCTCACACTTCCCCAAAACATCAGCGATCCACCTCTGTGTTTCACAGTAGGAATAGTGTACCTTTCATCATAGGCCTTGTTGACTCCTCTCCAAACGTAGTGTTTATGGTTGTGGTCAAAAAGCTAAATTTTGGTCTCATCACTCCAAATGACTTTGCGCCAGAAGGTTTGAGGCTTGTCTCTGTGTTGTTTGGCGTGTTGTAAGTGGGATACTTTGTGGCATTTACGTAGTAATGGCTTTCTTCTGGCTACTCGACCATGCAGCCCATCTTTCTTCAAGTGCCTCCTTATTGTGCATCTTGCAACAGCCACACCACGTTTTCAGAAAGTCCTGTATTTCACCTGAAGTTATTTGTGGGTTTTTCTTTGCATCCCGAACAATTTTCCTGGCAGTTGTGGCTGAAATTTTAGTTGGTCTTCCTGACCATGGTTTGGTTTCAACAGAACCCCTCATTTTCCACTTCTTGATTAGATTTTGAACACTGCCGATTGGCATTCTCAATTCCTTGGATATATTTTTCTATCCATTTCCTGTTTTATGCAGTTCGACTACCTTTACCTGCATATCCTTTGACAATTCTTTTGCTTTCCCCATGACTCAGAATCCAGAAACGTCAGTGCAGCACTGGATGAAAGATGCAAGGGTCTGTCAGGAGTCCAGAAACTCATTGACCTTTTATACACACACACACTAATTACAAGCAAACAGATCACAGAAGAGGATGGTCATTCAAACCACTTTGTGTCAACTTGTGTGCATGTTATCAGGCCAAAATCACCAGGGTATGTAAACTTTTGATCAGGGTCATTTGGGTAGTTTCTGTTGCCATTATGATTTAAAAAGAGACACAGTTGATTGATAATAAATAGCTTCAGCCAAACACTAACCATGATTGAAAGAATTTTTTTTGTGTTATCATTCATATCCTCTGAAAAATGGCCAAGAAATCATAAATTCTGCCAGGGTATGTAAACTTATGAGCACAACTGTAATCAAACAACAAATACATTCCGACACTGCCATGAAAGCAACAAGGCATCCTACAATAAGCTATACAATAAACAACCTATATACTGTAGTCTTGTCTCCTTCATTAAAGAATACTGGACAACGTCAATAGTCATTGAGGTAAAGGTAAAGTACACCAAGATATGCATATAGCATATCAGAACAGACTGATAATAATGATAAAGTCTCCGGGTTCCAACCATCTGCTGATGATGTTGTAAGTGGTGACTGAGACCATGGACCCCAGATTTTATCAAAAGTCTGTGGAGAGCCCACATTAGAGTATTTCATTTGATATAGGGCAGGGTGGAACTAATTTGATTATTCTTTTCAGTCACTGAAGGAGAAGAGGACTATTTCCAGGTAAGTAGAATAGCTTTTTTGACATAGAAATATAATGCTCTCAATAATTTCTTGGCATGGAAAGGAATTTGAATGACGATGTTATTACATGCTGGCACTATTGATAGCGCTATGCAAGAGTTTGTAGAGATGATTTAAAAGCCCTTCCCACCCACTACAGCATTGTCCAGTAGGGCACCATCCACATTTCTAGTAAATATGTATAAACCATTAAAAAAGGTAAATTAGGTATATTTTCTTTTTTTTTTTTTTTAAATATATTTTTATTGAATTATAAAGAGCATAACAAAGAAAAACAAAAGAAGAAAACAAACAGTTAAACATACATTGGTCTTACATGTCAACAAAGCAGTCCCAATAGGGACCTCATTACAATTGCGTCATATAAAGTTAGCAAGCACGTGGCATAGATTGTAATTACTCATATGGCGGCCACCACCCTGGACCCCCCATTCAGAAGTTGTGCGTGTATGTTCGTGAACAAGCGTCGCAAATTTACATCTGTTGCCCTGTTGGCCATGAAACCTGTTTGGTCAGTCTCAATGACAGAGGGGAGTAGGGGCTGTAGGCTCATAGTCAATAATTTAGTGAGGATCTTGAAGTCTGTATTAAGTAGGGTGATAGGCCTGTAGGAGGCACAGGATGTAATGGTCTTTAGGTGCTTTGTGAATAAGAATGACGTGGGCATGACTCATGGAAGCCGGGAGGGCACCATCAGCCAAGCAGTGGGTAAAGAGTTGAGCCAGTTTGGGGGCCAGTAGGTCCCCATGAGTCTTATAAAACTCAATGGGGAGTCCATCCGGGCCTGGAGATTTTCCGGTAGGGAAGGACCTCATCGCTTTTAGTACCTCCTCCGGGGTAATCGGCCTCACAAATTAGGTATATTTTCATACATTTAATACACAAGCATGCACGGAAAACGCCTGTTTATCCCTCTAAGCGTTAAATGAAAGGGTTCTGATGATTTATGCTGTATATACCATTCAGTACATTCTAGCACTGCATTTTTTTTTTGTTAGAATGTATTTTTGTTCATTGCATTTCTTCAGTTATTTTACCAGCATTGTGTCTTTGCAATCTGTGTTCCACCTCACATTGTTTAAGCTTCAAATCCGAAGACACTTGAATAATTTAAAATGCACCCACATGTCAGCACCTATTGCAAGACACTGTTTATTCTAAGGAAACGGTAATCCCATTTCATTAACATCTGAGGCCACAGATAACGTTTTTCTTGTATCCAGGGGTGGTCTAGACACACATTGGACCCACAGGCTTCATCTGAACTCTGAACATGGAATATAACATTATTATTCATCCTATACATTTTATTCCTCAGTCTGTGTGACTTAATTGCATGGATGACAGCCCCCGTGAATTTTCTCACAGCACCGTATTTTCACTGCGGGTGGTTGCAGGTGCGGGGATCGCAGCCGCCTGCATAGATGTAAACTGAGCCTAACGCAGGCATTGATTTTCCAATGAGATAAAGTATGTTCATTCATCACGATCGGGCATTAACTTTAAATGCTCAGTCATGCTAGGTGAACATTCTTTACACTTTATTTACAAACATTAACTTTGCTAAGTTAACAGCCTCTACTCCTTTAGTAAAATAAACCCCAAGTAATTCTTGTGGCTGCAGAACAATATATAAGGTATGCAACTATACCAAACAAAAGGGTGCACCAGACCACTAAGTGTGCAGACTAGGAACCAAAAAAGTGAGTAAAGCAAGAAAGAAGCAAAGCTATTATGATATAAATCATAAATCACTTTTAGTGTGTGTGTGTATATATATACCCCAAATTATGGAAATGTTTAAAACTGAATTATAGTTTAAAAAAACAACAATATGGGCATTTGATTTCAATCTAAAGAAAGTCTTGAAAACACTGAGTTAGAATCATGATTCATGGTCATGCCATTGACACTTCCAGAACGAGGTCAGCAATGGCAGAACCCATACATACTAAATGAAAGCAGTATTCCCTTGATCAATAACAGAAGACATTCAGCCAGAAAAAGCACCAGTATTTAGAGTAAAAATGTTATTTTTACTGATGGTAGTTTACATACTCTTCCCTACTATCACTATATGAGATTTTGTGTGTCTTTGTCAGGCTGATTGAGTGTATGCTCAAAGATCTGTGCATGTGCATAGAACCAACCTTCTAGCAACCAGTACTCTGGGTTTCGGTTATGTGTATGCTAATTTGTGTTAGCATGGACGAACCTGAATGTCACTCACCTGCACCCAGTCCATGCTTTTATTCCTGGTAGGAATGAGCTTGCAGCTCACTTTATTAATATATTTGGGTATCTGGTTAACAGGGTATGGTAAGTGTGAGACTCCTGAATCCTCAAGTAAGTGACCCTTGAAACCAGGAGACCTTATTCCCCTGTTTTTTCCTAAAAACATAACATAGCGGGGTCTCAGAGGTTCAAATATATGACCCTCCAGCGTAGTCCCTCTAATCCAAAGCCATGTGCCCCAGCTTAGTTAATATACTAAACCCTCTGTGATACTTCATACTTATGTACTCATACATCAAACAATCCTCATAGGTGTACAGTATATCTCCTTGCCGGTGGAAAAGTGGTACCCGAAGACCTCCATTTTTCTGATTCATCTAATCTGTGGATCTATGTAATCTGCACCTCTCCTGCTACTAATTGAATTACCCCTCCAGTTATTTGATCACCAATCATTAGGGGAGAAGCAAAGACTTGCCCCTATCCAGATAGCCACCTTCACTAAGGGCAGCCATGCAAAAGAATGGATGATTACTCAGTACTTGGGAAAAACATCATAGGCAATACCTGGAGACTATTTCTGTGCTGTATGCATGTCTTTTTTAAGGCATAGCTTACAAGTTCAGGTCATCTTTTATTTTGCATGTGGCACAATCTGTTAGAACCTGTGAGTTGCCTGAAAGGACAATACATACTGTACAAAAAGCAGAGCACCAGGTAAAATGGTAGAATAATAAATTCTTTAGGTCTGAGATTACCCGATGACACATGTGAGGTAAAGTATTGTCTCATACCTAATAATATACAATACCTAGGAGTTTGGTTACTTTTTTGATTTATCAGATGCCTTGCTGGAATTGGCTCCAGGCAGAGGTGCAGCGACTGTTTGATTTTCCGGCAAACTGAATTTTTTTTCTTGGTAGTATACATACCGTCAATTTATATGTCATACTAGTGTACATACAGTAAATTATGTGTCATACTAGTGTACAAACAGTAAATATATGTGCCATACTAGCACAAATAAACCTTCTGTACAACATCTTAAAACAAGCCCCAATTCACTAAGCTATGACTCATGTTTTTTTTTTTTGCCAAAACAATCTGTATTTTTCCCTGCTCTCATTGCTGAAAATAATGGTTGTTATGGTGCATTATGAACTTTATAGTTTATTGAAGTGAGCCTACTGTCCACTAAAAGAAACCTGCAAAATACAGGATCAGTTCTGTATACTATACTGTCTTAATCAGGATTAGGAAACTACTCATTTCTCCCTGATGGATTTCTTCAGTGAAAATACAAGTGCAGTAGATGTACCTTTATGGTTAGACCGTATTAATATAGAAAATGTTGGTATTTCCAGAGGTTAAGTGGCTACAGACACATGTTTAGAGTAGGGTAATCCCAAAGCTCCTCAGTGATGTACTTTAGCTTGATCTTTCTGGATTACTTGTAGTGTGTGTAGCCTCACAAGAGCATGGCCCTAGAATGACAGTCTGCTTGGACACTCTCCAGGATCTAAAATAATAGGATTAGGAAGTGACACACAGTTATTTTAACTCACTGCAGCATGAAATCTGCACACGGACAGTGTGTATATTAGTTTCAATACTAGGAATAATTCCCTAGCTTCTCTGCTTAATATCAAATATATTTATCTGAGTTTTATGGTTTAAAATAATTTTGTTACATGACTGATGTAACTTGCTCTCTTTGCATGCAAAACAATCGTTGGCCTAAAGTGCACCAATGTACAGCAATGTCAGCCAGTTCATAAGCTTGGCTAGTGTACCAGGGTGGCCAATCAGTTCATTAAATGGCTGTAGCGTTAGGTTCTTGTTTCTGAGAAGAGGGGGTTGGGACTTTGAGTGACATGTATGTTTGCACAATTGAAAATTATTCCACAATATTACAAACGTTTATTCATAAATTGCACGAGACATGGTACATTGCAAATATGACTAGCTGCTGTACATAATTGACAACAATTAAATTCCATCATGACACATGATGAATGAAATCCATGTATAGGATGAGATGTAAATGCATAATTGGTAAAAAAATGCATTTAAAAGCTTGACGCGTTTTCGTGGATAAAGTTCCACTTCTTCAGAAGCATGTGCAGAATGCATATCTACAAAAAATATGAAAGATATTCCAAATTACTTAAATCAATAAAATGAGGATAAGGGGGAGGAAAAAAAGGTCAGACACCCCAAAAATGACTTACATATCAGCTCTGACAGTTGGTCATGAAATGCTGAGAACTGGAATTTGAGGAAGGCTAGAAAGTGTCCCTGTCGGGAGCTGAGGAGATGTGAATCTGCGGGCAGCCAAGGCAGACAACACCACACTCGGGGGGAGGAAAGGAGAAATGAAGGGTATCCATGGTGAAATACATGATGGTGCCTGGTTCTTGTTTGTGGTGATCCAATTAGCTAAACCCCATGGGGGATTGACAACACTTTAAGTTACATAGTTGGTAAGGTTAAATAAAGACAACGGTCCATCCAGTTCAACCTGTGTAGGTGTTTGTGTGTAGAAAAATCCTTTCCTATATCACTTTATATTATTTTCGCTAAGATGCACGTCCAAGAGTCTTTTAAAACTATCCATACTTCCTGCCAACACCACCGATTGTGGAAGAGAGCTCCACATCCATACTGCCCTGACAGTGAAAATCCCCCTACGCAGCTTAAGGTTAAACTGCTTCTCTTCCAGGCTCATCGTGTGGCCCGTGTCCTCTTACACTCCCTGGGACTGAAAAGTTTCATAGTTACACTGGGATCACCGTTGAGATATTTGTATATCGATATTAAATCTCCTCTCAAGTGTCTCTTCTCCAGGGAGAACAAATTTAGCGCTTTTAGTCGTTCCTCATAATTGAGTTCCTCCAGTCACTATATTAATTTATTTGCCCTTCTCTGGACTCTCTCCAACTCCAGCGCATACTTTCTGAGGATTAGTGACCAGAACTGGATGGAATACTGCAGATGCGGCCAAAACCAACGTTTTATAATCGTTTTATCTCCTGGAGTAAATTCATTTTTTTAATGCAAGCTAATATTCTGCTGGCTTTGGTAGCCGCTGCTTGACACTGCATGCTATTTCTCAGTCTTTCTTCTACTAGGACCCCTAGATCCTTCTCCATCCTGGATGCTCCTAGTGGTTCTCCTCCTAAAGAGTAACTTGCATTTATATTTTTATGTAAATATATATTTTCAAACAGCATTCTGTCATTCACTCAGATATGATTCAATCAGATAGCTTTGGTTTGCTTGATTAGCACAATTGCTTTGTGTTTAATTGCCCTGGTACTTTATTTTTCTCACATAATATGAAAATAAAGATCCAAGAATCTAACTAAGAGGATTCACCTATCTGGGTGGTTGAAAGTCTTCCCCTTTAATCTGTAATGTGGTCAGTCCTCAAGTCTGGGGCTAGTGGTGAGCTTGGCGTACTGTGTCCTTCTGTTTAGCCTTTTCTATCATGCTGCTATCTCTTCCTTCTTCCCCAGGTCCTGATGTCCATCTATTTTTGTTTCTCTAGCTGCTCTCTCTCCAGTAGTCATTTCTTGGCATTCTTTTACTGCAGGCCCTTTTCTAGTGCTCTGGCACAAGCATAAATTCTCTACTTAATTGTTCAGGTAGCTGTACAGATGCATGGCTGTGGCCAAGTGCACACCTTTAGATTAGAATTTACTTCCTCAAAGGAGCCCTTATTTTAGTTTCCTCTTGTAGCATTCAGATTGCTCTTGCCTAGGGTGCTTATGTGTAATCCTGTTCTTGCATGTTGTTGCAATAATTTTCCTGTCTTAATTGTGTTCCTAGTTGCCTTGTCTTTACCAAGTTCCCTATTTATTTCTCTTTCCTAGCTTGTTTGACTCCTGGTTCTTATCTACTCTTAATCTGCATAGACTCGGTTACCCTACTTCACCTAATATCCCTGATCCTGCTGATTCTCATCTCTGAACTGTTGACCGCTTGCTCAATCTGGACCAGCTACTACTTTGCCTACCCTGACCTTGACTGTGTTCCTGATTCTGCCTGCATGCCACACTCTGGTTTTGATACTCAACTTGGTTGACCCTGGCTATTACCTTTTGGTTACTCCCCTAACTACTCCTTGTTAAAATATATCAAAACCATAACTATAATATATGATAATTTACCAGTTCTTAGATTTGGTGGTTGCATTTGTTTTCTTTTAAATTTTCTCCAAAAAATACTTGTTGATCTGGATGAAAATTCCAGAGTCCTTGTAACTTCATGTGTACTGAATTGAAATCTCAAACAATGCCCTATATAATGGAGATAAGAATAGGGGTAACTGTTTGCAGTCCAGATCAGGAAAGCAGCCACTCTAATACAAGATCTGGTTACTGGCAGAATACCTGAAAAGGCTTTTTAAACGAATGCAGCAACTAAAGGACTGGTAAGCTGTGCTGCCCTTGTCTTGATGGGGAGATTTCCCTTCATCTCTTGTTCGGGAGGTAGAACAGGAAATCTATCCAAAATAAAACTAAGGCCTGATGCACCCAGACACAGAAAAACAAAGTTTTCAGTGGCGTTTTGCTTTTTTTTCAGACCTCTAAATACATTACATGTTAGCTAACATGCCCATGCAGACCCCCTCTATAATAACATTCACTGCAAATCACAGGCTTATTGATTGCATTTTTCTCCATATTTCTGGGGTTGACACTTGTTAGTGAATCTGTTCATTTATCAACCTCCTTAAAGCTGCTTTTGTGTTTGTGCAGACCTATAGATTGCAGACCTTCCGAGGCAGTCCTGCAATAGGATGTAACACAAAAAGGGGTAGAGTTTCTTTCCCGATTATATCTATGTATGGGCAGGCTAAATGTACCCAAGTTGTTCGATAGATCAACTTTGGTACAACCAGCCTGTTGGATTTTACCTGCAATTATTGCTAGCGGCTGCTATAGTCACTAGCTACTAGCAATAATCACTGTGTTTTCCAACCGGGCATGGCTTTCCCTGCTGGGAGAACACAATGGCAGATGAATTGTTAAATTGATAAGTGCTTTCTTCTTTGTTATTTATCAGTGTTCACAGTTAAGAGTTGCTAGGATCTGGACAGCAGGTGATGATCAGTATAGATCAGGGATCTTCAAACTACGGCCCTCCAGCTGTTATGGAACTACACATCCCATGAGGCATTGTAAAACTCTGGCATTCACAGACATGACTAGGCATGATGGGAATTGTAGTTCCTGAACAACTGGAGGGCCATAGTTTGAAGACCCCTGGTATAGATGGTCTGCAGGGATGGTGGTTGATGTAAATAAGGGAATACCTCACGATTAGCAGTGGCAAACGGTCCGTGCACTGCTTGTATGGGAATGTCAGACATGGCCCGGAAGGCAGATCTGGTAACCAGGTTACCGAAGGAGCAGGCAGAAAGACATAGTCTGGAAGCTAGAGCCAAGGTCATACACAGTCAGACAACTGGAGAAGACAACATAGTCAAGAGCCAGACCAGGGTCATATACAGATGAGCAGAGGTAGCAGGGGCAGTGTTTGGAGACTAGATGGGTCAAGTAAAGAAGATCAAGCAGGAAGCCGGTGTCATGATCAGGGGAAAGTCAGAGGGAAATCCAGGAACAGCCCGAGGAACCGGAAGTCAGTCAGCAGGTTAGCCAGGAAGTACAGGAAAAACGATCACAGTGAGCTGAAGAACATCCAGCAATCAGCACCTGTTAGAACCTACTCTAAAAAGGCAGCTTGGCGCCATTCCGAAGACTAGATGTGCATGGGTGGGTGCCAATGCACAGGTGCATGTCACAAATTCGCCTAAGTGTAAGTGCACACTGGTTACTGGCCTGAGTCCGTTTATGTACTGGCACATGCACACAATCATTAGCTGCATGAGTACTGGTTCCCTGACAATATATAGGGGGTTATTTACGAAGTGCAGTCGCCCTAAATCTAAGGGGTAGATCTGAAATGAGTGGAAGCTCTGCTGATTTTATCATCCAATGTGCAAGCTAAAATGCTGTTTTTTATTTTCCTTGCATGTCCCCCACTTTCAAGTGCACTTGCAGTGTAAAGTGGATTTTCCTTTAGTAAATAACCCCCATAGTATCTTTCTTTTACTTAGATATACATTTTATTCATATTTAATAGAGCCGCACTGTTTTGATTATTTGGATCTATACTGGGTTTTTCTTGGACCTCTTCAGAGAGATCATTGCTTCCAATTAGAAAGCATAGGTCCTTCTCTGCACCTTAATGGCAAGGGACAGGGTTTTCTACCAAGGCTGTGTTTGCTTTCCAAATAAAAGGAACCGAATGACTTCATACACCAATTGTTTTGATGTACTTGGAGTACATTTAGATAATTTGAACTAAAAGTTCAGTTGGGCCTGAAGTATGGTTAGTATATAGACTGACAGGTACAAAGATAAGATGGACCCTGGTTTATATTTTTGATTCAGTTGAATATCATTGCTCTTACTTCTAAATATCCAAAACTATATTAATTCAATTTAAAACTTAATGCATGAGTTGAAACATATACCCATTTCTTAAAAAGATACCAAAATCTGTTATTTTCCCAAAAGCGTTGCCAAATTCCTTTGCATCTGAAGTCAATAAATTATTCCTGCAATGTAATGCTTTATATTGGCAGCTGATAATATCCCTGTCTGAAGTCTCTACATGCTATAAATAGTTGAGGGATTTCTTTTCATACTCGAGAGACATCTGTAAATCTTTTAAGATATTAAGGAAGAGTGTTTAGTTCCCCCATACAGTATAGTGTTATCTATTGTACACACACTCATCAAAGCACATTTCACTTCCGTCATCAAGTGTTGCATCCAAGTTAATGAAATTTCAGAGTCAAATGAGAGCATATCCCTGGAAACCTTTTATCATGTAGAGATTTTGTACAAAAGCAATTTTTGCTGGCTGCACCAGCTGTGTTTAGGCTGATTTATTTTGTTTAATACATCTGGTATGACTTTCTTACCTTAAAGTTGATCCATTTGTGTCCGGGTCTCCTGACATAATCTTTGAAAACTGTTTAAGTTCCAGTTAGCAGAACTGATTTATTTCTTTTTTGTATGATACATTTAGATCAACTTAACTGATATGTCATATATCATACATTACTTCTTTGTTTCAAAACTTTTGGCTGTGACATATACAATTGATCTATGTGACTGTTTTATTTAAAATTTCCCTTTTGCATTAGAATTGTGTTTTCTAATAGTTAAAGCGGTTGTATACCCTTATTTGTTATTTTTACCTACAGGTAAGCCTATAATAAGGCTTAACTGTAGGTAAAATGAATATCTCCTGAACCGTACAGGTTTTATTTACTTTGCATGCAGCCGCTGACATCAGCGGGACATGCACTGTGAAGGTCCGGCTGAAGGTCCGACAGACGCTGCTGGACCTTGCCGGGAAGAAGACTCTGGCGCGGGAGTGATGTAATCGTGGCTCTGGCCAGTCACAGTGCTGGAGCCTCAAACCCGGAAGAAGCGCTGAGGGAACATGTCAGCTCCCTCGGCATGGACCAGTATCAGATGCCAAGGCCTCGTTCTAAGGTGAGTATTTCATAATGAGCTAGTATGCGCTGCATACTAGCTCATTATGCCTTTGCCTTACAGGTTTAAAAAAAAATAAAAAATTTCAGAGCGGGTATACAACCGCTTTAAAGAATATCATCACACAAAATCCATGTCTTCATTAATGTAGCTGTGATGACATTCAATTTCAAGTTGTAGCTCCAGACAATTATTTCCTGTAGTTTGGACTGGATAAGAGTTAGAACCTCTATTAGTTAGTTTTTCTCTGTCTGGGTCTCTTTTATGTTGATGGTTGAATAATCTAGAGAACATTTATCTTGGTCTATACAAACACAATGGGGTTTATTCAGGGCTCAGAGAATAGCTGCAGGTACTCCCCCCTTCCGAGTCACCCCTGGTCTCCACCCTCTACCCACCTCTGAGCACCATTGCTTGGTTCCACCCTCTTCCCACCTCTGAGCACCATCGCTTGGTTCCACCCCCTACCCACCTCCCAGTACCACCCCTTTTAGAGAATACAGAGCCAACAAGTTTGGAATTTTTTAATAACAGAAAAAGCAGTAAAATAGATACCATGCATCCAGCAACAATAGACTATTCCCCAGCAACAATGAACCCCCCTGCAAAAAAAAACAAAAAAAAACACCTTAGCAACAATAGACCCCTGGCAGCAACAACAGATCTCCCATTAGCATCAGTAGACCCTCCATCAACAATAGATCTCTCCCAGCAACAATTGACCCCCCAGAGACAGAAGACCCCCAGCAACAATACACCTCCCCAGCAACATGTGAGACCTCATTTACAATACTGTGTCCAGTTCTGGAGACTTCACTTACAGAAAGATATTGATAAGATAGAAAGAGTCCAGAGACGGGTAACACAAATGGTGAAAGTTGTGGGGGATGAAACATATCGAGAGCAACTTCAGGAAATTAGTATGTACAGTCTGGAGAAAAGAAGGGAAAGGGGAGACATGATTGAAATCTTTAAATACATCAAAGGAGTAAATAAGGTTCAGGAAGGCAGTCTTTTCAATATGAAACCAAGAACACGGGAACATGACCTCAAACTAACTGGAGGAAAGTTCAAAGCTAATTTTAGAAAGTATTATTTAACTGAAAGTGTAGTTGATGATTAGAATAAACTATCAATAGGGGTAGTGAGACAGTCAACAGTAAATGGCTTCAAACATGCTTGGGATAAATATAGATCTATAGTCAGACAACAATAATGAAAAAAGAAAAAAAAATACAAAAAACGAAAACAACAAAAAATAAATAAATAAAATGGGCAGACTCGATGGACTACTCAGTCTTTTTCTGCCATCGCTTTTCTATGTTTCTAACATTAGAGCCACACGAAAAAATAGATCCCCTCTAGTGACATGAGATCCCCCAGCAGCCAAAAATCAATAGACCTTTCAGCACATCTTAATACCCCTTGCCATTACATGCATTCGGTGCTGGAGGTGCCAGGACTGCATCCCCCTGCATTCCCACTGAAAGAAAGCCCTGGGTTTATTTACTAAAACTGAGTGCAAAATCTGGTGCAGCTCTGCATAGAACCCAGCTTCCAGGTTTTTTTTTTGGCAAAGCTTAGTTGAACAAGCTAAAGTTAAAAGCGGATTGGCTACCATGCACAACTAAACCAAATTTTTGCACTCTCCAGGCTTAGTAAATCGACGTCAAATAACATTTATTAAGGCTAGGTGAAACGGGGATCAAACATTGCAATTTTTTAATCAAATAAAAAATAAAAAAAAGACCAAGTAAGCACACGTCATTTTGAGTGCTTGACTATCATCAGCTGAGTAGTCACTAGGAGCCTGGATCTATAGGGTCTTTAGAATACTGTAAGATATGGTGTCAACAGCACCTGTTCTTGTCAATAACTTCTCCAAATGGTCATTCCAACAAGGATAGTGATGACATCACAGCCAGGGTTGGAGTCCTAAAACATAAGTGGTAGGGCCACTGTATGAGCCCAAGGAAAAAAAAAAAGTATAACATATCAAGAACTTTTCAAGGTTATGTGACGTTTCACAAATTTCTCCATAAATGTTTTGTCAGTTAAAGTATCAGATTTCACTATTCCTCATGGATTACATTTGAGCAAGTCTATAATATATTAAGGAATCAAAGCCGCTTATACAGAACAAACAGAGGATTTAGCTTGGATAAACACAAGAGAGCTCAATGTCTTTTATGTCCATGTCTGAGAACGGCGAAACGAAATGACCATAAATCATACTAGTAAAACAACATGGTGTAAAACGCTGTGTGTTTATATAATCTTTTATCCCGCCATTTGTCTGGAGTATATAGTTCAGCATGAATGTTCTACACACAGACCAGATTTGGATAACTTCTCGTAATCAAAGACTAAAAATGTATCTCGCTGTTTTATTGCTATTAACTGACATTGCTGAGATTATTTGAGTATTTGTGATATGAAAAGTTTGTGATTGTTTAAAAGAGAATTTTATAGAAAACAAGCTGCTGAGTCAATGTTTTAGAGATTGTTCCTTTGCCTATGTACAGTTATAGTGACTATACGATAGTATATTAATATTTTTACTCAAAATAACACACAACTGACTAAACTTATTATGTACATAACTTGACAAAACCTGACTTCATCAACCTTGCTACTGTACTGCACCCCCCGACACATTATAACTGTAATAATTGCTATTGTGTGCTATTAGTTGAATCTACAACAATTGTGTTTTCATTTAATTCCTTTTCAACCATAAATCAGGATAAAATAATACATTTATATAAACTGCAGCTATTACCAATGTTGTGAAATTTAAAGTAGAATTCCAGGTACGGCCTAACTTTTCTTAAAATGTTTCTAAACCCAGGACCCTGCATTCACTATATCTGATCTCCCACAGTACAAAGAACATGGAAATGCAATAGTTTTAGTAAATTTAAACTGATAAATACCCTTTCTCATCAGCAGTTAGAGCAATCTTGTGACTTGTATCACTGTCTGCTTAAAGCTTGTAGAAGGTGTTTCCCCCTGACCCTCGGTCTGGAGAGTGCTGATTGGCCCTGTGCTGATCACATGCACTCTCCCAAAAAAAAACCTGTTGTGGGTTTAGTAACACTTTAAGGCTTCATGTACACTGACAGCTCTGGACCACGGCTGTGGGAAAATGCAAAACATGGCAAAAATGCAAACTGGGTTTTCTGCTGCAACTTGTGTTTTCCCCTGGCCGGTGGTCAAAACATTTCTAACCTGTACGCGATTCTTCCGCTTTCCGAAAAGGGAGGTTTAACTACTCGCCGACCAGCCGCAGTCCTAATATGGTGGCAGGTTGATTCCCCTGCGCAAATCGTCGTAGATGTACGGCGGTCCCTTTAAAGGGTATAGGGGGCGCGTGCGCGCCGTGTGAAATAGGAGCTGATGCATGTGCCCGGCGGGTGCGATGTCCATCGAGCACCTACGATCGCTCCTGAGAGAGACAGAATGGAGATCTGCCAATGTATACAGACAGATCTCCGTTCTGTCAGGAGAGAGGAGACAGATCTGTTGTTCCTAATATGGTCCCAATAAAGTGTCAAAAGTGTCCGATCTGTCCACCGCATTGTCGCAGATCACTGCCATTACTATTAAAAAAAATAATAATAATAAAAATGCCATAAATCTATCCCCTATTTTGTAGACGCTATAACTTTTGCGCAAAACAATCAATATACGCTTGTCCCGATTTTTTTTAACCAAAAATATGTAGCAGAATATATATTGGCCTAAACTGTGGAAGAAATTCGTTTTTTTTACATTTTTTGGGGGATATTTATTATAGTAAAAAATATTGTTTTTTTTTTCAAAATTGTTGCTCTTTTTTTGTTTATAGCGCAAATAATAAAAAACGCAGAGGTGATCAAATACCACCAAAAAAAGCTATATTTGTGGGAAAAAAAAGGACTTTAATTTTGTTTGGGTACAGTGTCGTACGACTTTACAATTGTCAGTTAAAGCGATGCAGTGCGGTATTGCAAAAAATGGCCTGGTCATTAAGGGGGCAAATACTTCCAGTCTGTAAGTGGTTAAAGTGTCACAAAACAACACTTTATTCAATCCTGTGCACTGTATCTTGTTGTGACATGCAGTGTTTTGCAATGCTTTGCATAAAAAGGACACTGTAACCCACCTCAACACAGCATTAGGATGTGAACAGGGCAGATGCAGATCAACTGACATGGTGTGAATGAGCTCCTATAATATTATTCTAATAAAACAGCGTTCTAGTATAGAGTGTAGATTACTTACACTGCATGCATTTTCATATTCTGATTTAGCTAACACATTGTAGTATTTATTCTAAATTGGTCAGGGGACTTATAGCTGGGTATACAAAACGATGAAATAATGCATAATTTTTTTTTAAATAAATGCTATATTTTGTCCTATAGATTCCCTTTTTAAATATATTTTTGAAAAAGACAGCAATACTTGTAGATAGAAGAGTGGGACATCGGTCAGAAATAAAAAAATAAGATTGATACAACTGATCTACATGATAAATTTAAATTGGTTTATTGTCCATTTAAGTAAAAGTCAATTGCAATACAACATTAAATAAATCAGCCATATTGATATTAAGTGGGCTAAAGTGTTAATGACCCATTAGTAAGAATGTAAATATTTTACTGTTCTTCAATAATTATACTAACATAAAATAATTGCATCCCCCAAATCTTAAAGATTCCTCATGCTCAGCAATATGCACCAACTATCAATATATCAGAAATCACAATAATCAATAAAAGAAAGTGGCCAGCAAATCATCACCACACTGATCTCAAATAAATAGAAAATGATTTTTAAATTAAAATTATGGCACTATTTCTCATAAATATAAACATGTCTGCTCACTTAACCTCAATCAAAATGTCCAGATCATTAACCTTTGGTATGGATAATCTCGGCCATTTAAATAATAGTACACTAATAATGCATTCTTCTTTTCCAGCTTATTGCTGATATTAAGAAATGTGTGTGTGCAAATGTGTATATATCTATACACCTTTCTTAAAATACGGTATATATATATATATATTTATATATATATATATATATATATATATATATATACATACCGTATTTATCGCCGTATAACCCGCGCCGGCGTATAACACGCACCCCAAGTTTAGGAGGGAATATTAAGGAAAAAAACTTTTAGGAGGGAAGTTTAAGGAAAAAAACATACATTAAATGCCCATCATTGCAGCCTTGTCCAGTGTCCATCATTGCAGCCTTGTCCATCATTGCAGCCTTGCCCAGTGCAGCCTTACCCAGTACCTTTGCAGCCTTGCCCAGTGCAGCCTTGCCCAGTGCCTTTGCAGCCTTGCCCAGTGCAGCCTTGATTTAAAATTGGCGCCAAGTGGAGAGGACGAGCGCCGCGTGACATAATACCGAAAGCCGCGTGTATTTTCGGCTAGTCTCGGGCCGACTCCTCTCGCAGTCCCGCCCACCTCCACTGATTACGAGAGGAGCTGAGCGCTGACAACATACAGAAATCCGAGTTCGGCTAGTCTCGGCTCTGCTCGCAGTCAGGGGCGGGACTGCGAGAGGAGCCGAAAATAGCCGAACTCTGATTTCTTTATGTTGTCGGCGCTCGGCTCCTCTCGCTATCAGTGGAGGTGGGCGGGACTGTGAGAGGAGCCGAGACTAGCCGAAAATACACGCGGCTTTCGGTATATCGGCTCCGCTCGTTCCCCTCAAAAAAAAAATCAGCGGGAGATCGGCGGGGATCGGCTTATAACACGCACCCATGATTTTCCCCTGAATTTAAGGGGAAAAAAGTGCGTGTTATACGCCGATAAATACGGTATATATATACACATATACACACACACACATATGATGGGCCTTCAAAAAGTTTCCACACTTTTTTATTTAATAGAGTGCATGAGATATGTAAATCACCTGTCACTCACAGCAAGGGGGTGTTTTTGACAAAGTTTTCAAGACTTTGTCAAGATTTCTGTAACTGAAAAATAAAAGAGGATTGCTCAGGCCTCGAGTAAATCTGTGTGGCAAGACTGTGCTCAAATGAAAGGAAATATTATTCTCTACATTATGACATAAACAAAAAAAAAATAAAAAATTTGGGTTTACATCCACTTTAAGGAGATTTAAAAACTCTATACAAAGCATTTAGCAAGCTTCAGCAGCTTAGTGATAGTAACATTTTGGGAGTGTTATATATAGCTCTTCATAAGATTAATAAGACCCCATTTCTGGAGATGGGAGGACTTCCATGTTGAGCCCCAAAGGCCATATGTGCAGTGATGGGGGAAAACATTACATCCTCAATAAATATTTTGGGTCTAGACAATTTATCACCCTTCCTGGCTGCATATTTATTCCCAATTCTATGCTCTGTAGACATTGACTGGCTTTACCCATTAGTTTCCATACACATTTATGGAAACCTTGTACATCATTCACTGGGCATCTATTGTACATTGTAACTGGGCACCAGACCTGAAAGACACGTTGTCCATATATCCAGTTTTTTCACACCTTGACCCTGGCTCAACTCCCTTCAGCAATCAGCATTTACATCACTTGCAGCATATTTCACAGATTTGTGAAGTGTCCTTTAAATTATAATATAATATTGTGATCATCAGATTAGCGACAATGTTGCTCAACTCTAGGTCATGCATTACTTGCTATCTTGCAGCCCTTCTTACCAAGAACCTTTGGAATCCATATGGAAAAACAGTCCCAAATCTGCAACCCCTTCATAACAAGGGAATTCATTGATAGTACTGTATGATGGTTACATTTTATAACTTTAAGCCAAAATGTATTTTGCTACTTGTCTTTGGTAAACACTGATGACGATGTTTGACGGCAAAACATGTTAGGTGGGGCTTAAAGTCATACTACACACACACTGTTTAATTTACATTGTGCCTTCTATTTCTGTATGTGGATGATGGCACTTTAATTATTTTAATAAAAAAATCTTAGTACCATTTTCCTAATCGATATACAGCTGTCGCATGACCCAGCTTTTTCTTAGCCTGTCTGCAGGGAAATATAAGCAGAAGGAGCTTCTAGTCTGCTGCTGGTCACATAACAAAACAAAAAAAAAACAGTCTTTGGAATACAGAGTAAAAATAATTAATATCAATAAACTGTTTTAAATTGTCATACAAATGTATATTTGAATTCAAATCTTTATTATTTTTTGTCAATAACATGGTGTGGGCGGATTTCTGCCAGTCACAGGCTGTGTCACACCCCTCCAGCCTGTGTCTTAGAATAAGAGGGAGGTAAAGCCTTCATTAATCGACATGTAATATTCCATCCCTATTGTGTTTAGCTGGTTAGTGGGCATGGAGGAGAAGGGAAGGAGTGGGCTGTCATTTACCACTGTGTATAGTCTCTATATTCACATGGGCTACTCAGATGTGATAGTGGGGAAATGCTCAGTTTAGAAACTCACTAAAAACTGAGCATGTGCAGAGTTGCCACCGCAGCTGCAAAATTCCCATCTTAATTGGAGACATGGACAGAAGGTGGAGATAGAGAACAGCAGGATCAACCAGTTTTTTTGTTGCAGAATAAAGAAAATGAATCTCATAGTGACGGAGTGAGTATGAACAACATGTAATACACCATTTATTGATAATTTTTTTATGATGTGGTGATTTTTCGTGACACTTTAACTTGTGATGTCAGCGCGCCCACTGTGTGGCCAGTGGCGAGGCATCATTACATGCTGTACCTGTCTATTGTTTTATATAAATTGTTTAGTGTTTTTTTACTATGTGTTGCCTCTGTTCTCCTCCATGAGTGCGGATGCGGCCTGATCTGACATGCTGATCCCTGGAATCACTGGAACCAGAAGTTGGTGTCCTGCTACTGCCATTGATGAATGTCTGGAGGTCTTTTAATTAAATGCCTGGCTGATCTCTGTGGTGGGGGTCTTTCCTATTTGGTAAGAGGCCAACTTTATTTGTGGTGAAGGACATGAGCGTCTTGGTCGTCTCTTCAAGATACATTCACTGAGTCGGTGTATAGTTGAATGTTTTCACTTATTCCTGGACTTAACTTTTTTTTTTTAAGATTTGCACATCACTGATGTCTGTGGACCTTTATTTGTGTGGATGCGCACTCATTGTATATGTATATATAACAGAGTTACTGGCTGGATCACCAGGTAAAAAAAAAAAACAGAAAATGAATGCAGCCGCCAGATATCATACATTTTTGTTTTTGGGTTTAATATAACTTTAAGCAAATGTTAGCTCTGCTTGAAGTTTGCTAAAAGAAGGTTGCCAAAAGCTGCTACAAACTCCTAATAAGATCTGTATTCAGCACCAACTGCAGCTGAAAGATGCTTGAAGCTTGTTAATGAGAATATATAAAAAGATATTTCTAGAGAGCATATATTAGTTAGTATTGCAGTGTTTACCTAAAAGTGATTTTTGTGACATGACTTTCACATTTTTAAATCTTGTTCTGCCATTTTATTGTGTTAACGATTACCACTAAAGAAAGCTCTAGAGTATTGACTAAGATCCTCTACACACTATTAGATTTTCTGTAGATATTTGTCTTCAGATTTTCCAAAACCATATAATATGAGGTCAAACCTTAATGCCGTGTACACACGATCGGATTTTCCGACGGGAAATGTTTAATGTGAGCTTGTTGGCAGTAAGTCTGACCGTGTGTATGCTTCATCAGACATTTGTTGGACTTTCCGCCAACAAATGTTGTCTAGCATGTTTTTAAATTTTCCGCAAACAAATGTGTGTTGTTGGACTTTCTGGGCGTATGTACACAAGTCTATCGGACAAAAGTCCAAAGTACAAACACGCATGCTAGGAAGCAGAAGCAGTCGGCCTTGTAAACTA
Organism: Lithobates sylvaticus; assembly: GCA_028564925.1. NCBI lineage: Eukaryota > Metazoa > Chordata > Amphibia > Anura > Ranidae > Lithobates > Lithobates sylvaticus. The sequence continues at coordinate 169,334,193 of CM053026.1, forward strand.
GCATTTGTAATGGAGAATTAACATTCGTGTTGTGGCAAATTATGAAATCTCCAAATGCAGCGCACATTCTCTTCTTCTTTAATGGGATAATAATGAAGCTGCTTTGCTGGTGATACTGATGGAGTTATTGCAAACAAATTTTCAAAGGCTTTTTTTTCTAGTGATATCAAGAATAATATTATTATGTTTTTTTTTTTTTTTTTATCTGTTCAAGTTACCACAACACCATTATCCCGTAGTTTTTTAAGAACAAAGATACAACTATGTTGGTGGCCCTTGTCAATTTGAAATTGTATTTTTTAGAATGTAACTGCCTACTCCCAAACTGTCATTTAAAGTAAAACACATTTAAAACACACCAATTATTATTCTCCACAATTTTTTTATTGTGCATTAAAAAAAAAAATAATTAGACATGCTATCTGCCAATAGAACTTAACCAAAAAGTGCATTCTATGTATCCAAAAATATAGAAAATATACCAAATCAAATCATTATTCAACCAAAAAAATAATGTCAAAGCAATAACTTCAAGGCCAATAATAAATAACACGTTATCTCCTCCAATTCTGCAACATGTCTGGTTGACGAACTAGTCACCTAGATAAGCCTCGGTGACTCAGGTCAGTGCCCACCTAGACAATTTGGCACCACTTCCCCAGAAAGAAGACCCAGGGCTGTCCAAATCTCATTAACCAGCTTCTACTTATGTAATCTATCCACTAGACAAGTCTTCATAAGAAAAAATCATACAATGTTCCAGCCACCTCAAAAAATGTAATAAAGTTATCTCCATAGATTTCTGGAGGGGAGATTGTTGATAAATATTTCTGTCCCAAGTGGAGAAGCTTCTCGAACCCAGTCTGCAGGAGGGCCACCATATTTTCTCTGACTATTCACCTGTACAATATAATTATTATACCTTTCCATCCACTCCAGAAGTAAAACTTTATTGTCTTTATTCAGAGAATTAATCCAAGCCTCATTCTCAGCATTCATCACTTTGTTGTCCATCATTAGAGAATGAACTGCTCTCTCCATGGGATCAGAGGCTGAGCTAAGCTCTTTTCCATGCTCCAACCGGAAACAGACAAAATCCCCAGTCTCCTTCATAATCAGTGGGTAGAAAACTAGCCCCCTAGTCTCCTCAAAAAGGCTCTGTCCTGGTTGACGTTGTCACATGCTGAATCTCATAAGACCTCGTAGTATTATCATACTACGCAGGGCCGGATTAACATAGGGGCTATTGGAGCTGCAGCTCCAGGCCCCTTTCTCAAGATAGGCCCATTTGCCCCCCCCAAAAAAAAAGATCGACTTCGAGGGTTGTAGCTCAGCGATCAGTCACAGAGACCCCGCATTTAGGGGTAGGTAGCTAAAGACCTACTCCAGCACTGGTTAAAATATGGGGCTGCTTTCATCTATGGTTCCGGAGATACAGGGCTGCTTGCGCAGTCTGTCAGAAGCTACATACAGAGCGGCCAGTATAAATACAAGCTGGAACACTCTGCAGCAGACTGAGAGGATGAACTCTGTGCTTATAATAATTATTTGTATATTATTTATGATAATTAACCCCTTGCCACCCAGACCAATTCTGACACTTCTCTCCTACATGTAAAAATCATCATTACTCAGACCCTCAAGCATTATATATATTGTTTTAGCAGACACCCTATGGAATAAAATGGTGGTCTTTGCAACTTTTTATGTTACACGATATTTGCGCAACAATTTTTCAAACGTTTTTTTTGGAAAGAAACTTTCATTCATAAAAAAAACACTAAAGTTAGCATGATTTCTTTTGTGTACTAAGTGATGCTTTACATTTTTTTTCAGGTTACATGTTTACATGTTTACATGTTTACATGAGTTACAGAGGAGGTCTAGTGCTAGAATTATTGCTCTCGCTCTAACAATCGTGGCGTATGTAACCTGTGTGTATCTGGCTCTGATACTAACCAGTGCTTCACCAGCCACTGATTAGTATCTCTCCCCAGCCTGTCCCCACACACCCCATCACCTGCTGACCTGTGAATAGGGGAATCACTCCCGCAGTGTTATTGT